>JAUCBJ010008006.1:0-76834 GCA_032718475.1 Nemertoderma westbladi
GTGTATTATTGTAGTAAACATAGACAGATATGCGCGTTCATGATACAGGGGTGGGGGGGATTTGATACAAATTCTTACGCGGCGAATTAATATCTCGCCTCAATGTTAAATTATCAATTAAGGGAAATGTGTAGTTTACAGTGCATGCTATTCTAATCAAAACAATAAACTATATTCAATAGAACAGGTTACAGTTTTATTTTTGGGAGTAATCAGCAGATATTTACGACGATTTTCTCCTGGAGAGGGATGCATTTTGATTGCGTCCAAAGACTCCCCTATCTGGTGTTCAATGGGCTAAAATATATGTAACACAAATATTGTATAACTATTAAAATTATTATTACATAAATTTAATAAACATATAGTTCTATACTATAATATAGTTCTAGAATTATTAGTATTTAAACTGATTATTTTATACAAATGAACAGTACCAGCCTGTTGGGGATGAGGGAGAGAGGGGGGGGGGGGGGGGGGGGGGCTGGTCAGTGGAATGGTGGTTCTAGACTGACGAACGAAACGATAGTACATGTATTTAAGATTTTTTAATTAGGGAAGAATATTAATTGAATTAGTTTAATCATTTCAATGTTTTTATTCAAACATTTAAACAATTTCACAAGGGGGTGGGGGGTTATCAGGAAACTTAAAAAAACAAGCTGTAAATTATTTAATGAGTTATTATGTTAATTACTATATTTACATTATTCATACATCAGAAAAACTTATTATTTTAATTCGAATTTAAACAACATAAGCACCGGATTGGATCCGGGTTAATTTACCCGGAGCCGGAACCAGAAAATTGGCCCGGAGCTCAGGATTTCAGGAGCCGGAACCGGAGCTCGGTCGCATCCCTAGTAGGGAGGCAGGGAGGGGCGTTACGTGTAGAGGCGTATAACAGGTAAAGCAAAGGTAGTTAGTACAGGCATCGAATACTACCTCGAAAATATACTCAATACCGAAATATCTGGTGCCTGCCTATTTCTTCCTGCCTATTTCAATGTATGTCTGTTGTCATTTTGCAATTGTCTGTAATTTCATATATCGGATTGTCAGTCTGTTACTTTCTCTTAACATGTAATGGTTGTTTATCAAGGCGTTCTAGAACTATATATATCATATATATATATAACTATACTGATAGTTATACCCCGGGTTATGTTATCATTAATTATATAACTAATTTGTTGCATGTTTGCATGGCCATATTTCTTTGCATGGTGGTTGGGTTTCTTTTAGGGTTTAACGCACTCAACGCGGACTTAGATTTACCGCTGTCTCCAATGACACCGGCTACCCCCCTGGTGGCGGGCACATCTCGGTACGCCTACCCCCCAACATCTTCCCCGTTCGCAGGAAACACAGACGCAGCCAATGATCAGTCAATAGATCGAGTTTTATTCGACTACGAGAACAAAGGAACGGAACCTGAGGAAAAACCACGAGCACAGAATGTTAGTTTATATGAACCAGTAGTACAGAATGTTAGTTTATATGAACCAGTAGTACAGAATGTTAGTTTATATGAACCAGTAGCACAGAATGTTAGTTTATATGAACCGATAGCACAGAATGTTAGTTTATATGAACCAGTAGTACAGAATGTTAGTTTATATGAACCAGTAGTACAGAATGTTAGTTTATATGAACCAGTAGCACAGAATGTTAGTTTATATGAACCAGTAGCACAGAATGTTAGTTTATATGAACCAGTAGCACAGAATGTTAGTTTATATGAACCAGCAGCAAAGAATGTTAGTTTATATGAACCAGCAGCAAAGAATGTTAGTTTATATGAACCAGTAGCACAGAATGTTAGTTTATATGAACCAGTAGTACAGAATGTTAGTTTATATGAACCAGTAGCACAGAATGTTAGTTTATATGAACCAGTAGCGCAGAATGTTAGTTTATATGAACCAGTAGTACAGAATGTTAGTTTATATGAACCAGTAGTACAGAATGTTAGTTTATATGAACCAGTAGCACATAATGTTAGTTTATATGAACCAGTAGCACAGAATGTTAGTTTATATGAACCAGTAGCATAGAATGTTAGTTTATATGAACCAGTAGCACAGAATGTTAGTTTATATGAACCAGTAGCACAGAATGTTAGTTTATATGAACCAGTAGTACAGAATGTTAGTTTATATGAACCAGTAGCACAGAATGTTAGTTTATATGAACCAGTAGCTCATAATGTTAGTTTATATGAACCAGTAGCTCATAATGTTAGTTTATATGAACCAGTAGCACAGAATGTTAGTTTATATGAACCAGCAGCAAAGAATGTTAGTTTATATGAACCAGTAGCACAGAATGTTAGTTTATATGAACCAGTAGCTCATAATGTTAGTTTATATGAACCAGCAGCAAAGAATGTTAGTTTATATGAACCAGCAGCACAGAATGTTAGTTTATATGAACCAGTAGCACAGAATGTTAGTTTATATGAACCAGTAGCACATAATGTTAGTTTATATGAACCAGTAGCACATAATGTTAGTTTATATGAACCAGTAGCACAGAATGTTAGTTTATATGAACCAGGAGCACAGAATGTTAGTTTATATGAACCAGTAGTACAGAATGTTAGTTTATATGAACCAGTAGCACAGAATGTTAGTTTATATGAACCAGTAGCACAGAATGTTAGTTTATATGAACCAGTAGTACAGAATGTTAGTTTATATGAACCAGTAGCACAGAATGTTAGTTTATATGAACCAGTAGCACAGAATGTTAGTTTATATGAACCAGTAGCACATAATGTTAGTTTATATGAACCAGTAGCACAGAATGTTAGTTTATATGAACCAGTAGCACAGAATGTTAGTTTATATGAACCAGTAGCACAGAATGTTAGTTTATATGAACCAGTAGCACAGAATGTTAGTTTATATGAACCAGTAGCACAGAATGTTAGTTTATATGAACCAGTAGCACAGAATGTTAGTTTATATGAACCAGTAGCACAGAATGTTAGTTTATATGAACCAGTAGCACAGAATGTTAGTTTATATGAACCAGTAGCACAGAATGTTAGTTTATATGAACCAGTAGCACAGAATGTTAGTTTATATGAACCAGTAGCACAGAATGTTAGTTTATATGAACCAGTAGCACATAATGTTAGTTTATATGAACCAGTAGCACAGAATGTTAGTTTATATGAACCAGTAGTACAGAATGTTAGTTTATATGAACCAGTAGCACAGAATGTTAGTTTATATGAACCAGTAGCACAGAATGTTAGTTTATATGAACCAGTAGCACAGAATGTTAGTTTATATGAACCAGTAGCCCAGAATGTTAGTTTATATGAACCAGTAGCACAGAATGTTAGTTTATATGAACCAGTAGCACAGAATGTTAGTTTATATGAACCAGTAGCACAGAATGTTAGTTTATATGAAGATGAACCAGTAGCACAGAATGTTAGTTTATATGAACCAGTAGCACAGAATGTTAGTTTATATGAACCAGTAGCACAGAATGTTAGTTTATATGAACCAGTAGCACAAAATGTTAGTTTATATGAACCAGTAGCACAGAATGTTAGTTTATATGAACCAGTAGTACAGAATGTTAGTTTATATGAACCAGTAGCACAGAATGTTAGTTTATATGAACCAGTAGCACAAAATGTTAGTTTATATGAACCAGTAGCACAGAATGTTAGTTTATATGAACCAGTAGCACAAAATGTTAGTTTATATGAACCAGTAGCACAGAATGTTAGTTTATATGAACCAGTAGTACAGAATGTTAGTTTATATGAACCAGTAGTACAGAATGTTAGTTTATATGAACCAGTAGCACAGAATGTTAGTTTATATGAACCAGTAGCACAGAATGTTAGTTTATATGAACCAGTAGCACAGAATGTTAGTTTATATGAACCAGTAGCACAGAATGTTAGTTTATATGAACCAGCAGTACAGAATGTTAGTTTATATGAACCAGTAGTACAGAATGTTAGTTTATATGAACCAGTAGCACATAATGTTAGTTTATATGAACCAGTAGCACAGAATGTTAGTTTATATGAACCAGTAGCACATAATGTTAGTTTATATGAACCAGTAGCACAGAATGTTAGTTTATATGAACCAGTAGCACAGAATGTTAGTTTATATGAACCAGCAGCAAAGAATGTTAGTTTATATGAACCAGTAGCACAGAATGTTAGTTTATATGAACCAGTAGCACAGAATGTTAGTTTATATGAACCAGTAGCACAGAATGTTAGTTTATATGAACCAGTAGCACAGAATGTTAGTTTATATGAACCAGTAGCACAGAATGTTAGTTTATATGAACCAGTAGCACTGAATGTTAGTTTATATGAACCAGTAGCACAGAATGTTAGTTTATATGAACCAGTAGCACAGAATGTTAGTTTATATGAACCAGTAGCACAGAATGTTAGTTTATATGAACCAGTAGCACATAATGTTAGTTTATATGAACCAGCAGCAAAGAATGTTAGTTTATATGAACCAGTAGTACAGAATGTTAGTTTATATGAACCAGCAGCACAGAATGTTAGTTTATATGAACCAGTAGCACAGAATGTTAGTTTATATGAACCAGTAGCACAGAATGTTAGTTTATATGAACCAGTAGCACAGAATGTTAGTTTATATGAACCAGCAGCAAAGAATGTTAGTTTATATGAACCAGTAGCACAGAATGTTAGTTTATATGAACCAGTAGCACAGAATGTTAGTTTATATGAACCAGTAGCACAGAATGTTAGTTTATATGAACCAGTAGCACAGAATGTTAGTTTATATGAACCAGTAGCACAGAATGTTAGTTTATATGAACCAGTAGCACAGAATGTTAGTTTATATGAACCAGTAGCACATAATGTTAGTTTATATGAACCAGTAGCACAGAATGTTAGTTTATATGAACCAGTAGCACAGAATGTTAGTTTATATGAACCAGTAGCACAGAATGTTAGTTTATATGAACCAGTAGCACATAATGTTAGTTTATATGAACCAGTAGTACAGAATGTTAGTTTATATGAACCAGTAGCACAGAATGTTAGTTTATATGAACCAGTAGCACAGAATGTTAGTTTATATGAACCAGTAGCACAGAATGTTAGTTTATATGAACCAGTAGCACAGAATGTTAGTTTATATGAACCAGTAGCACATAATGTTAGTTTATATGAACCAGTAGCACAGAATGTTAGTTTATATGAACCAGTAGCACAGAATGTTAGTTTATATGAACCAGTAGCACAGAATGTTAGTTTATATGAACCAGCAGCAAAGAATGTTAGTTTATATGAACCAGTAGCACAGAATGTTAGTTTATATGAACCAGTAGCACAGAATGTTAGTTTATATGAACCAGTAGCACAGAATGTTAGTTTATATGAACCAGCAGCAAAGAATGTTAGTTTATATGAACCAGTAGCACAGAATGTTAGTTTATATGAACCAGTAGCACATAATGTTAGTTTATATGAACCAGTAGCACAGAATGTTAGTTTATATGAACCAGTAGCACAGAATGTTAGTTTATATGAACCAGTAGCACAGAATGTTAGTTTATATGAACCAGTAGCACAGAATGTTAGTTTATATGAACCAGTAGCACATAATGTTAGTTTATATGAACCAGTAGCACAGAATGTTAGTTTATATGAACCAGTAGCACAGAATGTTAGTTTATATGAACCAGTAGCACAGAATGTTAGTTTATATGAACCAGTAGTACAGAATGTTAGTTTATATGAACCAGTAGTACAGAATGTTAGTTTATATGAACCAGTAGCACAGAATGTTAGTTTATATGAACCAGTAGCACAGAATGTTAGTTTATATGAACCAGTAGCACAGAATGTTAGTTTATATGAACCAGTAGCACAGAATGTTAGTTTATATGAACCAGTAGCACAGAATGTTAGTTTATATGAACCAGTAGCACAGAATGTTAGTTTATATGAACCAGTAGCACAGAATGTTAGTTTATATGAACCAGTAGCACAGAATGTTAGTTTATATGAACCAGTAGCACAGAATGTTAGTTTATATGAACCAGTAGCACAGAATGTTAGTTTATATGAACCAGTAGCACAGAATGTTAGTTTATATGAACCAGTAGCACAGAATGTTAGTTTATATGAACCAGTAGTACAGAATGTTAGTTTATATGAACCAGTAGCACAGAATGTTAGTTTATATGAACCAGTAGCACAGAATGTTAGTTTATATGAACCAGTAGCACAGAATGTTAGTTTATATGAACCAGTAGCACAGAATGTTAGTTTATATGAACCAGTAGCACAGAATGTTAGTTTATATGAACCAGTAGCACAGAATGTTAGTTTATATGAACCAGTAGCACAGAATGTTAGTTTATATGAACCAGTAGCACAGAATGTTAGTTTATATGAACCAGTAGCACAGAATGTTAGTTTATATGAACCAGTAGCACAGAATGTTAGTTTATATGAACCAGTAGCACAGAATGTTAGTTTATATGAACCAGTAGCACAGAATGTTAGTTTATATGAACCAGTAGCACATAATGTTAGTTTATATGAACCAGTAGCACAGAATGTTAGTTTATATGAACCAGTAGCACAGAATGTTAGTTTATATGAACCAGTAGCACAGAATGTTAGTTTATATGAACCAGTAGTACAGAATGTTAGTTTATATGAACCAGTAGCACAGAATGTTAGTTTATATGAACCAGTAGCACAGAATGTTAGTTTATATGAACCAGTAGCACAGAATGTTAGTTTATATGAACCAGTAGCACAGAATGTTAGTTTATATGAACCAGTAGCACAGAATGTTAGTTTATATGAACCAGTAGCACAGAATGTTAGTTTATATGAACCAGTAGCACAGAATGTTAGTTTATATGAACCAGTAGCACAGAATGTTAGTTTATATGAACCAGTAGCACAGAATGTTAGTTTATATGAACCAGTAGCACAGAATGTTAGTTTATATGAACCAGTAGCACAGAATGTTAGTTTATATGAACCAGTAGCACAGAATGTTAGTTTATATGAACCAGTAGCACAGAATGTTAGTTTATATGAACCAGTAGCACAGAATGTTAGTTTATATGAACCAGTAGCACAGAATGTTAGTTTATATGAACCAGCAGCAAAGAATGTTAGTTTATATGAACCAGTAGCACAGAATGTTAGTTTATATGAACCAGCAGCACAGAATGTTAGTTTATATGAACCAGTAGCACAGAATGTTAGTTTATATGAACCAGTAGTACAGAATGTTAGTTTATATGAACCAGTAGCACAGAATGTTAGTTTATATGAACCAGTAGCACAGAATGTTAGTTTATATGAACCAGTAGCACATAATGTTAGTTTATATGAACCAGTAGCTCATAATGTTAGTTTATATGAACCAGTAGCACAGAATGTTAGTTTATATGAACCAGTAGCACAGAATGTTAGTTTATATGAACCAGTAGCACAGAATGTTAGTTTATATGAACCAGTAGCACATAATGTTAGTTTATATGAACCAGTAGCACAGAATGTTAGTTTATATGAACCAGTAGCACATAATGTTAGTTTATATGAACCAGTAGCACAGAATGTTAGTTTATATGAACCAGTAGCATAGAATGTTAGTTTATATGAACCAGTAGCACAGAATGTTAGTTTATATGAACCAGTAGCACAGAATGTTAGTTTATATGAACCAGTAGCACAGAATGTTAGTTTATATGAACCAGCAGCAAAGAATGTTAGTTTATATGAACCAGTAGCACAGAATGTTAGTTTATATGAACCAGTAGCACAAAATGTTAGTTTATATGAACCAGTAGCACATAATGTTAGTTTATATGAACCAGTAGCACATTATGTTAGTTTATATGAACCAGTAGTACAGAATGTTAGTTTATATGAACCAGTAGCGCAGAATGTTAGTTTATATGAACCAGTAGCACAGAATGTTAGTTTATATGAACCAGTAGCACAGAATGTTAGTTTATATGAACCAGTAGTACAGAATGTTAGTTTATATGATCCAGTAGCACAGAATGTTAGTTTATATGAACCAGTAGCACAGAATGTTAGTTTATATGAACCAGCAGCAAAGAATGTTAGTTTATATGAACCAGTAGCACATAATGTTAGTTTATATGAACCAGTAGCACAGAATGTTAGTTTACGTGAACCAGTAGCACAGAATGTAACGTGCGTAATGTAACCAGTAGCTAGTAACCAGTAACTAATTGTTGTGTAGCAGATTATCTTATTACTTTTCAGGGACCTACTGGTGTGAACGAAGGCAAACCTGTTGATAATTTCGACGATTTATTCCAAGAAGCTGCTGTTTTTTCAAAAGAAATGCAAAAGGAACAAGGTAGGTGAGAAACAAGGCAATTGTTAGACGTTATTGAGACGACTATTTGAGGTGGTTTCTAGATATTCGCCTGAATTATATATATCATATTGAGCCTGAATATTCTGTAGTTTCATTTAACTAAGTTCAATCAATCGTTGTTAAATTTATATTACGACGCCACAACCATGTCTTTCGCGATACTTTTGTGTCTCATACTACTAGGATCGGCATGCTGCATTGCAGCTGCATTATATATATATTATATATATATTAAGAATGTTCTGCCGGCTTGTCGACAAAATTGCGCCGCCACAACTCCCTATCACCCATGACATTTGCTAGATTATCCGCATCTTCAAGGCCAGTGTCCTTTAAAAGGCGTCTCATACTACTAGTATCGGCATGCTGCATTGCAGCTGCATTATATAATATATATTATATATATATTAAGAATGCTCTGCCGGCTTGTCGACAAAATTGCACCGCCACAACTCCCTATCACCCATGACATTTGCTAGATCATCCGCATCTTCAAGGCCAGTGTCCTTTAAGATGCGTCTCAAGAAAGTCATGGTCTGTCCATGCTTATTCACTCCATGAGGCTGCCAAAGCACAAGATTATACACTGGCTGGTCCTCACGGTGAAAGCAATGTCCTGCAAAGCGGAGGCGATTTTGTTCTAGTGTCAAGCTTGGGGGACCTAACGACAATTAGAGATCATCATGGACTCAGGCTTCTTGAATATCCAATAGGTCGTGTTACCATTACCCCATTTTATTATGATTGTCTAGGGACATGCGTAGAACATAACCAACCACAATTACGAAAAAAATTGGCGCAAGTAACTAAGAATGGTGATAAATTATAATTACATTAAATTTACTAGTTTTTTCATATTAAATTATTGGTAATATGAGTGTATATATTAAATATATATTACTGCTTTACTAATATACAATTTAATTGACAATTATTGTAATCATCTTTATAGTGTTATTTTTTTATCTATTATATTATATTATAATAGATAAAAAAAACACATATAAATATTAAATATAATTTATAACAAATGAGATTTGTGATTCTACCGGTATACAATTATTATTCTTATCTTCAAGTACATTTAACATAAACATGTATTACTTTCACTTTTAGAGTCAGCTCCACCCCCGCCGTCGTACAACGATGCTGTTAATGGAGATGACGGTTCACAAAGGTTAGTTTAAACAAAACGGTTAAAATTCTCCTATTATATCGTTTGTTTTTTACAGCGCAAATGTTTGTATACTTTTCCGTTCATTGATTGTGGTCATTGTTAACGTAAGTCAATAACTAATTACCAATGTGTTGTAGCCAGTCGAATTCTTATCTAAAATGTATTATAGAATCTCAGCTATTAATATGTAAAGATGATTCTGCCGTCTACTGAGCTGCCATCGAACAGATGAGTTTGTGTATAATCTGGTTCGATCGCAGTGCGCTGGAGAGAGTAAACGGGGATATCAACCTTTTAACATTCATGGCTCCTGAGGACTTTCAAAGGCTCTACATGTCCACGTTTTAGTCTCTGTTTATAGTAAATATCAATTCTAAATCAAGTCTAATCAAGTCTCTGTTTATAGTAAATATCAATTCTAAACTAGAGACTTAGCGCGCCCAAACAGCATCCAACTCAAGTGATCTAGCTGAGAACAGAATTGAGCAAAAATTCAAATGACCTTTTTTTACTAAATTAGACAAGACTTCACTCAAACGCACCCCTATACTGACTTAATGACTATTAGGGATTTTTGTAAATGTTGTATTTTGTCATTTTATATGTGGCAGATCAACATCCCATTAATATCCAAATGTTTTGTGTTGCTATAGAAATGTTGCAACATTATAGTTTTAACTTTTTTACTTAATAATAACGCGAGAAAATCTAGTTGATTTACTCTTTAAATATAAATTTACCGCCATCCACACTATTACGGAGCTGTTTTAAGTTGTGTCTGTAATAATATTTTTTTCCTGTTTTTTTTTATTGTAGATAAACATTTAACTATAGTATATAAATTAATTTAACTGTTTGGTAAGTATACTTTATTTAGTTTAGTAGTATCATATTGTGTTGAGTTGATCAGTTATTATCATCCACCGTACAACATCTCTCTCATTGCCATTTTTGATTGTTGTCCTCATCTGATCGCATTGTTAGTTTTTCATTCCCCAAACTGTTCTTTTTCTAGCTGTTATTCATCGAGTAGACAGACCCCTACGTAATTCCATTTCCATCCTCTGGTTCCAAATTTTTCAAATACAATATTTGTTTTCAATTTGGCAATTGTTAGGCCGCGTTCACACTACCGAGTCAAAGTCAAAGTCAAAAGACAAAATGTAAAACACATCACATGAAATTTATTTTTTTCTAGATTGCATTATATTAGGCCTATATAATGTATTATTATTTATTATTGCTAGCTAACTATATTTATTTTATTTTGACTTTGACTCGGTAGTCTGAACGCGGCCTGAAGTTTCATTTTTCCGCTAAAACGAGTTAAATAATGCTTAATTATTTATGGTAATAATTATTTAATATATTTATGGTTACCGAGCCGACACTGATTAGTGTCACACCAAAATTGATAAAATTTTAGCCAAAAAGTTAAGCAGTTTTAAATATAACGCCCCTAAATAAATGATCCAACACTCAAACAAAATATCGTTTCTCGACAAATAATAAATAAAAACCAAATCAAATGAATGTTTCTCAAAACCGAAATGTATAATAAATACATTTTTACCCGTTACATTTGAATATATATGCAGCTACACATTTACTCAAAATAAATATACATTTACCCAGAAAATAAATAGCCCACATTGTAACCAACACTATAATACTAACTGTAACCATTTTTATGCAAGACTTTTTGATTAATTAATTTTTACGCCGACTAAATATTTCCGTAATAATATTTTTGCGCTCTACAGTATCGCTTATAACGCGGCAAACGCGAATCAGCATGGTGTGGAGAGAACAGCTGTTGCTATGGTAACGCTGGCTCTTTGTCTGGTTCTTTGCGTTATGATCGCAGCTGCGTTTCACGTTGTATCCGATGGTAATTACGAACATGGGTCACTGACGGGACTCGCGTACATGAAACTTTAATAAACACGTAATATACAACGTTATTACTGCGGTAAACTCGCACGACGGTATAATTATGGCTCTTTTGGGGTTTTCCGTTCACGTTTCACTCAGGTGACTGGACTGCATGATATTGTTGGACGGAATCAAATTTCATCCCCATTTTTTTAGAAATGGGATTTGCGCCCATAATTAAAATTATTCGCCGAGGGGGATATTAATTCGCCGAGATGGGACTGCATTGAGCCCCGACCACCCCCCCCCCCCCCGCACTTCCCCTGTCTCAAAATTCCTGTCAACTCATTTAGTTACGGCGACACCAATTTATAATTATAATTTAGTTGTATTAGCATGAGTTTCACACACACAATTTAATATAAACATTGTGCACCATTTTCATGTTACTGTGTTATGTAGACTTGGTGAATTGGTGTGGTAACTTGAAAAGTAAGGGGGTGAAAACCCACTTAACGAAAAAAATTCACTTTCAAGTCGAAATTTTCAATTTCTTTGATTTTCAGTGGAATATGCACTGTGCATTTTGTAAATAGGAATCGAAATCTTTTAAAGCCGGGTTAATCTAGCTCGCTTATTTTACGAAATATTCAGGTTTAAAAGGAAAGCTTGGTGTCCAACCACAGCAAATATTGTAAACCTATGTAAATATGGTCAACCCCCAGTGACGCCCTTTCTCATTTTTTCCATTTCTGAACAAAACCATAATATTACAATATTGTAAAAGACAGTTTCTCAGCTAATCAGACGCAGTATCTATCTTGACTTTAAAATCACAATTTTTCCGTATCGACCTTTTTGCTTTCACTGCCACTGTGTCATTAAGAATCATCGGATAAGAAAAATAATCTTTAGAAAAATTAATTATATTGGTTAATAAAGTTCCCATAAAATTATTTCGATAATTTAAACACACAAGGATCAATTGAAATAGCATCATTAATTACCGAAGGAGGCAACAGATGATTGTCTCTTGGCTGTTACCTGTAAGGTAGGGTAAGGCTAAACTCTATCTCTAAACAACCCCGTTCTTTATAAATTAAAATTTAGAATAGATTCGAAATAAGAAAAGAAAAATTGAGGCAAAATCTCAAGGATGTTTCTGTCACAATTGCATGAAGAACATCTTATTTATTCACACCGTAATTCACCATGTTTTTCACTTGTTTGTATTCCATATGACTGGTATGTAATGAGAAGATGTTACCATAGCAACTGTTGCGAATGTTTATTTTAAGCAAGGTTACGTGAAGTATAAGTACAATTTGTACCGGTACGCTCCTGCGTTCCAGAATGCAGTTCTAGAACACAGTTCTAGGACACGTTTTTAGAACACAGTTTTAGAACGCAGTTCTAGAACACAGTTTTAGAACGCAGTTCTAGAACGCAGTTCTAGAATGCAATTCTAGAATACAGTTTTGGGAGGCAGTTCTAGAACGCTGTTTTAGAACAGTTTTAGAACGCAGATCTAGAACACAGTTCTAGAACGCAGATGCCTGTTCTGCCGGTAGGCCAAGGATTAAGTCTAACGACATATTTCTAGTCCGGTCCCCCCAGAACTATACTCCCCAGATGAAACTCCAGTACTCATATAGCTACCATTTACGGATGATTTCCATTTCAGAATTATGGTAAAGACGCAGGTTGTTAAAACAACAATAATAACAGACGACGGAACTGACCAATCTGAAGGCTCAGATGGCGGCGTAGTCATGGATACAAACTAAAATAAATAATGGGAGACGCTAATGGTTTCTACATTTTACACGGATTGTTGAAAACTTTAAGATAACTTCATTAGTTCCCATTACTTGTTTTACAGTATTATAGAATCTTCAAATATTTTCCAATGAGTTTTAGTTTAGTATTAATGGAATTTGGTCAATGGTGAGCTTTTGTGCTGCGTGTAGGCATGTTGTATATTTTTAGTAACGTATTACATAGCTAATGTTCGATTTAATTGTTTGTCATTGTTGTGGAATGGAACCATTTTTGGAAGGGTTAGTTTATATTTGCCATAATTCGTTTTATTTAGCAAATAATCCATCTTTAATGTGCGGGAGTAACAAGTATGTTTAGAAAATGTTTTTTGATTTACGTTATCTTAATAATTCTCTATGAAATTAAATTGAAGGCAATAGCTAGCCTTTTTGCCTTAAATGTGGTGCTTGATTTTAATTATCATTTAATGGTTTGTTATGAATAAATATAGAATTTTACCTAAATATTGTAATAATAATATCTCCAATAATGGCTGTATTTTGCTTTTAATTCCAAACGAATCAACAATATACCATATTCGAAACTTCACTTATATTTTAACCAGAAAGACATAAGGAAAAATTCAGCAAGACAAGCAAAATAGGAACCCTAATATTGACCAGGATAAGCTCAGCCAATGACTCTCACCTTCTCCCACTTCCATGTTTGATTCGTGTAAGCACGAAACTACTCTCCTTGGAGTGGAAATAGTAGTGTACACTTGACGACTTGAGCTCTTAAGTTGCAATGTGGGGAGCCCCTAAAGGTGCAGGTCCCTCCAACCAGCCGGCTGCCATAGAACAATCTCACACACAGAATGATCAGTTGCAGGTCACTCCAACCAGCCGGCTGCCATAGAACAATCTCACACACAGAATGATCAGTTGCAGGTCCCTCCAACCAGCCGGCTGCCATAGAACAATCTCACACACAGAATGATCAGTTGCAGGTCCCTCCAACCAGCCGGCTGCCATAGAACAATCTCACACACAGAATGATCAGTTGCAGGTCCCTCCAACCAGCCGGCTGCCATAGAACAATCTCACTCACAGAATGATCAGTTGAAGGTCCCTCCAACCATCCGGCTGCCATAGAACAATCTCACACACAGAATGATCAGTTGAAGGTCCCTCCAACCATCCGGCTGCCATAGAACAATCTCACACACAGAATGATCAGTTGCAGGTCCCTCCAACCAGCCGGCAGCCATAGAACAATCTCACACACAGAATGATCAGTTGCAGGTCCCTCCAACCAGCCGGCAGCCATAGAACAATCTCACACACAGAATGATCAGTTGCAGGTCCCTCCAACCAGCCGGCTGCCATAGAACAATCTCACACACAGAATGATCAGTTGCAGGTCCCTCCAACCAGCCGGCAGCCATAGAACAATCTCACACACAGAATGATCAGTTGCAGGTCCCTCCAACGAGCCGGCTGCCATAGAACAATCTCACACACAGAATGATCAGTTG
The DNA here is from genome assembly GCA_032718475.1 of Nemertoderma westbladi. NCBI lineage: Eukaryota > Metazoa > Xenacoelomorpha > Nemertodermatida > Nemertodermatidae > Nemertoderma > Nemertoderma westbladi. Next base: position 14,762 of record JAUCBJ010008006.1, read on the forward strand.
CAGGTCCCTCCAACCAGCCGGCTGCCATAGAACAATCTCACTCACAGAATGATCAGTTGAAGGTCCCTCCAACCATCCGGCTGCCATAGAACAATCTCACACACAGAATGATCAGTTGCAGGTCCCTCCAACCAGCCGGCAGCCATAGAACAATCTCACACACAGAATGATCAGTTGAAGGTCCCTCCAACCAGCCGGCTGCCATAGAACAATCTCACACACAGAATGATCAGTTGCAGGTCCCTCCAACCAGCCGGCTGCCATAGAACAATCTCACTCACAGAATGATCAGTTGAAGGTCCCTCCAACCATCCGGCTGCCATAGAACAATCTCACACACAGAATGATCAGTTGAAGGTCCCTCCAACCAGCCGGCTGCCATAGAACAATCTCACATACAGAATGATCAGTTGCAGGTCCCTCCAACCAGCCGGCTGCCATATAACAATCTCACACACAGAATGATCAGTTGCAGGTCCCTCCAACCAGCCGGCTGCCATAGAACAATCTCACACACAGAATGATCAGTTGCAGGTCCCTCCAACCAGCTGGCTGCCATAGAACAATCTCACACACAGAATGATCAGTTGCAGGTCCCTCCAACCAGCCGGCTGCCATAGAACAATCTCAAACACAGAATGATCAGTTCAGGTCCCTCCAACCAGCCGGCAGCCATATAACAATCTCACACACAGAATGATCAGTTGCAGGTCCCTCCAACCAGCCGGCTGCCATAGAACAATCTCACACACAGAATGATCAGTTGCACGTCCCTCCAACCAGCCGGCTGCCATATAACAATCTCACACACAGAATGATCAGTTGCAGGTCCCTCCAACCAGCCGGCTGCCATAGAACAATCTCACACACAGAATGATCAGTTGCAGGTCCCTCCAACCAGCTGGCTTACATAGAACAATCTCACACACAGAATGATCAGTTGCAGGTCCCTCCAACCAGCCGGCTGCCATAGAACAATCTCACACACAGAATGATCAGTTGCAGGTCCCTCCAACCAGCTGGCTGCCATAGAACAATCTCACACACAGAATGATCAGTTGCAGGTCCCTCCAACCAGCCGGCTGCCATAGAACAATCTCACACACAGAATGATCAGTTGCAGGTCCCTCCAACCAGCCGGCTGCCATATAACAATCTCACACACAGAATGATCAGGTGCAGGTCCCTCCAACCAGCCGGCTGCCATAGAACAATCTCACACACAGAATGATCAGTTGCAGGTCCCTCCAACCAGCCGGCTGCCATAGAACAATCTCACACACAGAATGATCAGTTGCAGGTCCCTCCAACCAGCCGGCTGCCATAGAACAATCTCACACACAGAATGATCAGTTGCAGGTCCCTCCAACCAGCCGGCAGCCATAGAACAATCTCACACACAGAATGATCAGTTGAAGGTCCCTCCAACCAGCCGGCTGCCATAGAACAATCTCACACACAGAATGATCAGTTGCAGGTCCCTCCAACCAGCCGGCTGCCATAGAACAATCTCACACACAGAATGATCAGTTGCAGGTCCCTCCAACCAGCCGGCTGCCATAGAACAATCTCACACACAGAATGATCAGTTGCAGGTCCCTCCAACCAGCCGGCAGCCATAGAACAATCTCACACACAGAATGATCAGTTGCAGGTCCCTCCAACCATCCGGCTGCCATAGAACAATCTCACACACAGAATGATCAGTTGCAGGTCCCTCCAACCAGCCGGCTGCCATAGAACAATCTCACACACAGAATGATCAGTTGCAGGTCCCTCCAACCAGCCGGCTGCCATAGAATAATCTCACACACAGAATGATCAGTTGCAGGTCCCTCCAACCATCCGGCTGCCATAGAACAATCTCACACACAGAATGATCAGTTGCAGGTCCCTCCAACCAGCCGGCTGCCATAGAATAATCTCACACACAGAATGATCAGTTGAAGGTCCCTCCAACCAGCCGGCTGCCATAGAACAATCTCACACACAGAATGATCAGTTGCAGGTCCCTCCAACCAGCCGGCTGCCATAGAATAATCTCACACACAGAATGATCAGTTGAAGGTCCCTCCAACCAGCCGGCTGCCATAGAACAATCTCACACACAGAATGATCAGTTGCAGGTCCCTCCAACCAGCCGGCTGCCATAGAACAATCTCACTCACAGAATGATCAGTTGAAGGTCCCTCCAACCATCCGGCTGCCATAGAACAATCTCACACACAGAATGATCAGTTGCAGGTCCCTCCAACCAGCCGGCTGCCATAGAACAATCTCACACACAGAATGATCAGTTGAAGGTCCCTCCAACCAGCCGGCTGCCATAGAATAATCTCACACACAGAATGATCAGTTGCAGGTCCCTCCAACCAGCCGGCTGCCATAGACTAATCTCACACACAGAATGATCAGTTGCAGGTCCCTCCAACCAGCCGGCTGCCATAGAACAATCTCACACACAGAATGATCAGTTGCAGGTCCCTCCAACCAGCCGGCTGCCATAGAACAATCTCACACACAGAATGATCAGTTGAACGTCCCTCCAACCAGCCGGCTGGCATAGAACAATCTCACACAGAGACTGATCAGTTGCAGGTTCCTCCAACCAGCCGGCTGCCATAGAACAATCTCACACACAGAATGATCAGTTGCAGGTCCCTCCAACCAGCCGGCAGCCCTAGAACAATCTCACACACAGAATGATCAGTTGCAGGTCCCTCCAACCAGCCGGCTGCCATAGAACAATCTCACACACAGAATGATCAGTTCAGGTCCCTCCAACCAGCCGGCTGCCATAGAACAATCTCACACACAGAATGATCAGTTGCAGGTCCCTCCAACCAGCCGGCTGCCATAGAACAATCTTACACACAGAATGATCAGTTGCAGGTCCCTCCAACCAGCCGGCTGCCATAGAACAATCTCACACACAGAATGATCAGTTGCAGGTCCCTCCAACCAGCCGGCAGCCATAGAACAATCTCACACACAGAATGATCAGTTGAAGGTCCCTCCAACCAGCCGGCTGCCTCACACACAGAATGATCAGTTGCAGGTCCCTCCAACCAGCCGGCTGCCATAGAACAAGCCTTACTTGTCTCGCCTATAGAGATCAGCGCAACACAAACTCTACCTAATGTAACAATATAAAAAAATCCATATGTTATGCTATTGTACTCCCCGCTGCGTGTTCTATAACAACATAATAATAAAGCAATAAATATATAATATACATTTGTTATTGTAATATTTTGGAAGCCCTTGTGAAGTACTGATTAAGATTTACCACACGTGTAAGGTTTGGTTGATTGGCTGAGACGACAGCGCAAAATTATACTGATTAGAGCCGCACTACATCCATCGCAGCCTAGGAGATACAACCCGGTGCGGTCGAACTATGCGAACTGTGGCTGGTGCTGGGATAGATCATAAATCCCGTAGACGACGAGGAATGTGTAAAAGCTTTTGCGGATATACTCAGTCCCCCTCGCCCGCAAGGTACCGTTATAGGTGTTTTAACGGACATAAAAGTCATTCTTCGATATGTGTGCTTTGGTGGACATGGTAAGGCAAAAAACCCGCAATACGTAAAATACCCTGGCACAGCTTAGCCTTGATGATTCAGATTACGACATCTAACAGCTGGTTGCTGACATGGAAACGGCCATTGGACACATGGTTCTTTGTTTAGCTTAACAGCCAATCAGAGCGATTTTTTCTGTCGATGTGGAGCTTTTTGGCAGATCATGCTAAGAGTGTTCAGTCTTACTGCTTTTTCTTGATACTGTTGTGTTGTTTCTATCTAGGCCAGGAACACCGGCTCTAGAGTCAACTCGTTTTCATACTTTAGAAGAAACATTAGTAGGCTTAAATTATAGAGCGTATAACTGTTATCTTATCTCAATTCATTCTTACATTATCGGTTCAACATACATTATTATACTGCTGTTTACTGTTGTGTTTTGGTTGAATATTATTTGGAGAACATATATAAAGAACCCAAATTTCCCAATTTTCTTGATACACTACAGGTTAGAGAGACGGGTTATATATAGTGATTGCGACTTATATTATTGTTGTTTGTAGTGAATTTAATGCTATTTGATAAGCACTACATGAGTCCGTTGCTGTTCTCTTTATATATGATAAAATTCATTGACGGTCGGCAAATTAGTGAGCAGTATTGTGTGTTACCGGTAGTGTGCATGATTGTGACTGATAACTAAGCATTTCCTAAAGAATGCGCCTCATACGTGAATCATAAGCCTTACCGACTTACCGTTGTGATTAGTATAAGTCATATCTCTGTTTACCTAGATAGAGCGCCACGTCCTAAAGGAACTGTTAATATTTCCCGAAAGTGAATAATATTAGTCAGAAATTATTTATTAACGATCAATCGAATAATACAGTAAGCTTACACTGCAATAATAATCTAAGCCCTCAGAATCCAGTCTCCCGGGTATATCCAGCGGGTGAATGGACGCGCACTTGGCTGGCTTCTGCTAATGTTGTGTTTATTGGTATTAAATATTTGTCAACTTCTAAAGTCTATTGATAAACCAAAAGACATATAAATTTTGGCAGGTTAAACTGCTAAAGGTCTTCAAAAGCGCGTACAATAACAGTTATTGTCTTTATTGCAGTAAGCAATAAAGTTGAAAGTACCGGTCGACCGGTAAACCTGAACCGGTACTTCTGTAGGTCTGTAGGCCCAACTGCCAGAACCGGTACTGCTGTAGGTCCGTAGGTCCAACTGTCAGAACCGGTACTTCTGTAGGTCCGTAGGCCCAACTGTCCTAACCGGTACTTCCAGTATAAGTACATTAATATTATTCGATTTTGATTATTGTATACCGGTAGGTCTTAGTATTTAATCAGGGACTGCAGCCCTGGTTTTTTATTGAGACTTTACTTATTTCTGTCAGTTTTATTTCCTAGTAAGTTAATATTGAGCTGAAGACATGTAAGTCTGCTCAGATTGTTCAGATAATTGTAGGCCGGACTGTTGTCGGATTGTTGTTGGGTTTGGAGAGATTACGGCGTGTGTAGAGTTTGTCCGATAGAGTGCCAGTTAGTAAGTTGGGGCAGCCATAGCTGTAAGGTCAATCCCCTCTTAAAGAATAAGTCGTACTACCGTGTTAGAACGCATACTAACTAACCATTTTGGAATCTGCACATACTGTAGTTTATTTAGGCTTGACAGTATTCTGCCAGCGTTTTGGCCTGTGTTTGTTTGTGTGGTCTGTTCAGGTACCGTAATAGTTATTGCTCCGATATTTTGTAGGCTGGATTGTTGTCTAGCTATTATTAGGTCTGAAGAGATTGCTGCGTGTGTAGAGTTTGTCTGATAAAGTGCCAGTTAGTAAGTTGGGGCAGCCATAGCTGTAAGGTCAATCCCCTCTTAAAGAATAAGTCGTACTACCGTGTTAGAACGCATACTAACTAACCATTTCGGAATCTACACATACGGTAGTTTATTTAGGCTTGGTGGTAGTCTGCCAGCGTTTGGTTTGTATTTTGTTTGAGTATTCTGTACGGGTAGCGTAATATTTATTATTCAGAGTTTATGCGATTATTCGCAACATTCATGTCCCCAAGTTTATTCCTACAGTAATTGTGCTTGTTACACATACCGTTATAGTTAAATTAACCCCGGTACTACACGGGCTGCTTGGTGTAGGAAAAGACTGGCGACTTTGTGCTTCGGTCACTCCAGCAGATGCCGTGGTTCTTTTAACTGTTCAAGTATATTTAACTACTGATTATTTGTTGTACCAGTACTTGTACCTAATTTAGGGTTTAGTGTACAGTACTTTCCGAAGGTAATTAGTGTGTAGGCAGTATATTTGTGTTGTAAAGTGGTTAATAGGCACGTTGGATCTGGTAGTCCGCGGTAATTAACTTCCAGGTAGGAACACTCCGTGATACATAACGTAGTACCTATAGCGATACGGCTGTAGGTCGTCAGGCGGTGGTATTTTCCTATCTGGACAGTGCAATATATTTACTACTACTTATTATTTTCAAATACCGTAGTACCCTGTCCGTTGTAATAAACAGAATTCTAACCCTACGTTAGACTGGTTTGTAGACTTCCTGTAAAATTACCCTAAAATTTCGTACGTAATATTTTTGTTGTGTTTAATTAGAGAATTAATCTCACCCGTATCGTAAGTAATTTGTAGTATTAAGTAACTTAGGTAAATTAGAATAATCTGTTTTAGTGTCCCATAAGTAGCACTTCACTGAGAGCGCACAGCTTCTGTGTAGTGACTTCCCCAGAAATAATAACATTTATTTCAAATATTGACAAAACCCCTTTTAAACGGGTATATATCTATTATAAATCAACTCAAACGATTTATAAATAGTAGGCCTGCCATACAACAACTAGGTCTCAATATCAGTTGGACTACTGCTTAAATAGCGGTAATAAAGTAAGTTAAAGTAACCAAGTAACCCTAAAATATTCAGAAATTCAATTATTCTAAAATAATTGACATACCGGTATTTACCATAGGCTTATTATATTTTTTTCTATAAATTTGGGCTGAAATCATACCGGTACTCTGTAATTAATTCTAGTTCATAATTATACTTATATATACTATAAGTGTAAGCTGTATACCGGTATTCACGATAGGCCTATTATATATTTATATATATTTGTGCTAAATTTATATATCGGTACTCTGTGACAAAACTAGTTTACAATACTTATATATATTATAAGTGTATACCGGTATTCTAATATACTGCAATAAATTACCGGTACTAGGCCAACGGTCATACTGAATTAATAGACTTGCTTTAACTGTAACTATAGCAGTAGACATTCAACTGTATAGCTAAACATGTCTGACACCCAGCAAAACCTGTCAGACAGTCTAATCGATACAACCATCTGTGACACAGATAGGAGTGTGGAGCGATTAAGAAAGGAGTTCAGCTCACCTCCTACTGAAAGAAAGGTCATCCCTCCAGTAGTAGTATCAGACCCTAAGCTAATCCAACACCGTAGGTCTATCATCGGCACTCGGGCCCAAGTCAAACGGAACCAGGAAGCAGCTGTCCAACAGCAGCAACATCCTAGTCAAGAAACTTGTTCCCAGCGATCAGATAGCTCCAGTAGTTCGGATACTGTAGAGCTGACCCCCGAACGCGGATTGCAGATGGCGGCTACAGCCTACTCGGACCCCCTTCTCACCCTTCCTGCCGCAGTACTAACTACTATATTGATTGCGGTGGAAGAACATCAAGCCGATTGGGCGAGAAGTATGAGAGCGACCCAAGATAATTATGCGGGATACGCCAGGGAAGAATTGATGTCTATTGTCGAGTCACAACGGAACTTTCCCGGACCCGGACTCCCGTTAGATTTGTCCGAAGCTACTTGGGAAGATATACACAGGATGGGAGTGGCTAAAGATACGATGGATCCAGCTGTTTGGAAGAGGTCGGCAGCAGGATATGTGCAGGGATTCTTCGGCTCCTTAGAGCGATTGGAAGAACAATTGTTTCGACAACCCCAAGGACCTCAAGAGCAGGAAGAGCTGCTTTATCAAGTACGTGAAAGAACCCTACGCATTAGACTAATCCTATCAGCCTTTGAGGAAACTTCCAAAAGAAGACAGGACACGTCGCTGCAGGTTGCTGTCAAAACTTGGTTCCAGCGGGTAGGTCTCAAAGTACAAGAAACGGACCAGTGGAAATCCCAGCTGTCTGAGAGACTAACCTATGAAGAACCAACCGATGCCACCCTTTCTCAAGTGGAAGGCGAAGAGACCGCAGAGAGACCACGAACGAGAGACGCCATCGACATTTATCTGTCCGACTATCAGCGATTCCTAGGAGACGAAGAGTTGAGGAGACGGCTGTCTGGACTTTCCCCTAATAGTGAAGGAACCCAGCGTGTGTTAGACTCAATCGATGCTGAAATGTTAGCTGCTAACCAAGCTGAATTTGATGAAAAACTCCGCCTCACTAGAGTCCAAGAAGAACAAGTAAAGAAAAAACGGATAGAGGACCGAAAGGCAGCTGCAGTAACAGCGGCAATGGCCGAAGTGGAAGCAGAAAGAAAGGCAGCGGCGGCAGAAGCAGAAGCAGAAAGAAAAGCAGCAAAGGCAGTGGCAGAAGCAGAACGGAGAGCCTCTGAGGAGACTACCCAACTGGAGTTGGAAAATCTGCAAGAGACGCAAGACAACATAAATAAACAGTTAACTGCTAGTCACATGCAGATGATGAGAAGATCTACTCCCAAACGCCAGGGATATACGTCATCGGAGGAAAGCGAAACCACCGATCCTGAAGGCGGAGGAAATAGATCTCGTCTAAGCAGGCGTAGAAAAACATCTTACCGTCACAAATTGCCTGATTTGCCCCCAGTTGTGAGAAGGCAACTAGCTAGCACAGACTTAGGTAGAATAGAACCTACAGACCAAATTATTAAGGTCAAAAAACTCCCTACTATAGTTGATGAGCCTGAAATAATTAGGCCTGTCGTTACCAAAGTCACTCCTGTGCTAGAGACCCCTGTACTTCCAGAGCTTAACTCTAAGTTCCCTTTACACAGTACTACACTGCCTGTACCCGGTAGAACAGTCCATGAGAATATCCCTGTCCTGGAAGCTGAGAGAGAAATCAAAGATTTGTCTCCCGTCGTCCCGCGTCAGCCCGCTACAATGTTGGCGACTCCCGCTTCGGCGGTCGAGTGGGTAGAGGAGGGACGGCGGGGGATGAATCTCCTGCTCGGACAGATGCAGGAGACTGTCCACCAACTTAAGGGAACAGTAAGGGAAGGTAGGGCAGAATTGCAAGAAGTGCAGCAAAGTATCGCACTAGAACGCGACAAATTAGTCAACATACAAAAGGGCATACCAATACCCCCAGTAACATTGTGTCAACCTGTTAGGTCTGAAGTATTACATGCGCAAGGTGTGGAGCCTACACGCATCTATACTGCTAGTGAAGTAGAAACTCCTATAGCAAACCCTATTAAGGGTGATTATAAATCTGTTGTTAATGATATTCCCTATAGACCTGATAATGATCCGAGAAATTTATATACTGATAATTCGATATTAAATAACACGATGGCCCAAGAAAGCTTTACGCGTCAGATGGCTAGAACAGAAGCCCGCCAAGCGGTCAAAGTGGGAGAGATCGTCAAATTCAATGGAGATGAGATGAAATGGTTACCTTTCAATGAATATTACAAAGACAGCATACAGAACTCTGTACTATCTAACGGAGAGAAACTTAGGTTCCTTGGAAGGACCTCCCAAGTTAATGGCGTTAAAGTTTATTGGACATCCAGAAGGATTAAGACAAGTTTGGGATACATTAAACATCAGGTATGGTAACAAGGATAACATAGCTAAGTATTTGTATGCAAAATTAGTAGCCCCCCGAAACTTCCTTAGTAGCGGGATTATAGAGTTTTCCGATGAGATTCACGAGATCTGTAGACAATTGGACTGGTTAGGTAAGTCTCATGAATATCAGAGTTCCATGGTTATTGGAGCCGTAGTCTCTACTTTACCAAAGGGTGGAGTATGTACACGCTGGGACAAGAAAGTGTTGTACATGAATGAACAACAACGACGAAGCCCTACCATGGCTGATCTCATGTCCTTCTTAGATGGTGAAGTAAAACTACAACTCATCAAGCAGTCCAGAGAGAAAACATCGGAAAATAAGGTAAGTGAGAAACCCGCTTCTAGGAGAAGAGTAACACCGGTGTGTTACACTGACGACGGCGAAAGCCAAGCTTCTCAAGAAGAGGACAGCGGGAAAGACACTGATCGATCTTACTATGTTGGCAAAACCTCAAAAGACGTAAGTAAATACAAAGCTCGAACCAACGATAGGAGAGAACAGGTTGCCAAGACCCCTCCTCAGTCCCCTAACAGAATGCACGTAAGAAAGCCCGAACAAAGAACGAGAGTGCATCAGGTTACCCAAGGTAAAGTGAGTAACATAAAACCTAACTGTGCGCTGTGCGACGGTACCCACCGTTTGAGTGCGTGTGCTGAATTTCTAAAGAAATCCCTTGTAGACAGACGTGCAGTCGTATGGGATAAGCGGTTATGCTATAATTGCCTCAGACCAGGACACCAACGGCGAACCTGTTACTCCGACGTAAAGTGTGCAAAGTGTAGCGCGAAACATCACATCTTGTTACACAGTGAGTTCGACCGAGACAACCCGAGTCAGGTAAGTGAGCCCGAACTACATGTCCAATTCAGTGATGTAAACGACACTGATCAAGAATCTGAGATGGAAGGATTCTATACTGACGAATTCTCCGACGCTAACGAATCCTGTTATCTAATCAATACCGCAGTGTATCGAGCACTTACTTATGAAAAGGACACCAACAATGAGTTTCCCCCAACTACTTTTGCCAAACAACCATCTTGGAAAGCTCCAACTTCCAACGTAGGAATCAGAGAATTTCCTGTAGTGCAGGTAAGAGTTCACGGTCCTAACCACAGTTACATAGTGAACGCACTCCTTGACTCCGGCAGCACAGGAACATTCATCGATCAAGAATTAGCCGAAGATATCTTTGCTGGACAACCCAAATTCCGGACTAAATTGAATATGTCAGGAATTATGCAGGTTTGGAAATCTACCCTAACGGCAGATTACTATGTAGGTGTGTTGTCCACCCCCCAGGATAAATTAGGAGTACAAGGTATAAGGTCGGTAAAAATGGTGGCTATAAAGAACTTCGCTACTACTCAGGCAGACCTTTATAATTGGGACGAGGATGAGAGTATCCAACATCTTAAGATACCTCGATTCCAGACAGATTATCCTGGAGTGCAAATACTCATCGGCCAAAACGCGCATGAGGCGCTCGAAACATTGGAGAAACGGCCTGCTCAACCGCAGCCACTGCAAACCTATGCGGTTAGAACTAGAGTAGGTTGGTACTTTACTGGCCCTTCCCGCAGGACTCTCGAAGAGAGAATGCCACAAGAACGAATATACCAAGTAAACGATTGGGAAGTGGAGAGCAGTGAGGTGGACGAACTAGCTGAGGAAACACCACACAAAGAGCCAAGCAAATCCAGGAAACAACTACACGTTTTTTAAAGGACCAAGGTAGATATGAAATCGGCCTACCATTTCGAAAACGAGAACCTAGATTTATAAATAACAGACCCTTGGCAGAGAAAAGAATCGCTCAATTACATCGACGCCTGACGGCTAATGCTTCAGCTAAAGAAATGTACCAAGCTCAATTGAAGAAATTTATAACAAAGGGATACGCGGAGCGAGTACCGGAAGGAACACCAGTGACTGAGAGAACGTATTACTTAACACATCATTACGTTCCCAAACCCGGTAAACCCCACGAAGTACGAGTCGTATTCGATGGCTCCGCCCTATATATGGGCCAATCCCTCAATTCCGAGTTGTTACCAGGACCCAACTTACTCCAATCTTTGTTGGGAATACTTTTGAGATTAAGACAATATTCCATCGCGTTCGCCTCCGATATAGAAGGAATGTTCTTACAAGTCAAGGCGCTGGATAGAGATAGAGACAGTCTGAGATTTCTGTGGTGGCCTGAAGGAGACCTCAACCAGAAACCGGTAGAGTACTGGATGACCATCCAGGCTTTTGGGATCATATCAAACCCTTCCAACGCCTGCTCCGTGGTGCGAACCACTGCGAATGACAACCGAGACGCCTTCTCAAAAGAGGTGATAGACAACATCAAACGGAATATATACATGGACGACAATTTAAGGTCCCTTCCATCAGTAGAAGAAGCCATAGATGTCGCAAAAGGAACGGTAGAGTGTTTGAAAAGAGGTGGATTTTGACTGACGAAATTCACCAGCAACTCCCGTGAGTTTCTGGAAGCGATACCGGTAGAAGACCGAGGAGCGAAAGACCTAGACTTAATAAAGGACAATCTTCCTGAAACCAAGACGCTTGGCTTGAAGTGGGACACTGAAAGAGATATCCTGTTTTTTCAGTTAAAACAGCGAGATAATCCAGTTCGGACCAAAAGGATTTGTTTAAGTATCCTGAGCACTTATTTCGACCCATTGGGATTTATAAGCCCAGTTATATTGATTGCTCGGAGTTTAGTACAACAAATGTGGCTTGAAAACCACTCATGGGACGATCCGCTTAAGGGAGAATTGTTAAAGAAATGGATGAAATGGGAAGATTCTCTACCTGCCATCGAGAACTTTATAATTTCCCGTGCATATTTTGGCCATGTTCTTCCTACGTATTCCTATCAACTCCATGTGTTTGGAGACGCCAGCGACATGGGAATAGGTATAGTAGCATATCTGCGAGTCGAAACCCCGGATGGAATCAAAGTCGCCTTGGTTACCTCGAAGGCATTGATTAACAACAAGTTAAAGGTTCCTCGAGCGGAGTTAAAGGCGGCTTTATACGCTACAGCCATCGGCCGGAATGTAACGGAACAAATCGACTATCCACTGGAGAAAACGGTTTATTGGACCGACGCTTTACTCGTGTTGGAGTATCTAACCAATGAAGTCTGTCAGTTCAGCGTTTTTGTTACTAACAGGGTAGCTATTATTCTTAGTCGCACAAAGATAGATCAATGGAGACATTGCCCTGGTACGATTAATCCAGCCGATATCGCCTCCAGGGGAGCAACTCCACAGGAACTGATCGATACTCCAGATTGGTTGGGTGGACCCGACTTCCTGAGCAAGGAAGAGGATGAATGGCCTCCTCACCTTACTACGGCGGAGATTAGACAAGCCAAGGGAGCGGAGACAGTCAAACCTAAAACCCGGGCGAGTAAATCGAAGTTATTTAAACCGACTATCGATCTATCTGTATTACATACTTCCGGGAATGATGCTTCGGATCCACAATCCCTCAACACAAATAAGTCTGTTGTGGAAATTAGAGATAGAGATTGGAAATCTGGAATACCAGACGTCTCGCAAGGAATCTCACCCATGCTGCAGAGAGCAATGCATCACTACAGTTCCTGGAATCGGCTCTGTAAAGCCGTATTTAAGACGATGTTTTCATCATCACTACTCCAGGACGAAGACCACTAGTGATACCGCTCCATTGACATCTGCACAAGTTCATGTTATTAAAAATTTACCCAAATATAAGACATCTGACCGTTTTCTAAAGGAGAAAATTAGTCACCAGGAGCATGAAGAAACCAATAAGCAGATACTGAGACTCCTGCAATGCTATGAGGATTCCGAAAAGTATTTCCTGTTGTTGAGAAATCCGCAGATGCGCTTAAGGGATCGATTCTCGAGCACAATGATAGATGGGTTAATACGTGTTGGAGGAAGACTCACCAATGCGCCCTTATCCTTTGACACTAAATTCCCCATACTCATTAGAAATCTTGAAGTACAAATCAAGATGATTGTAGATGTTCACAGTAAACTTTATCATGCTGGTAGAGAACGAGTTCTTAGCGAAATTCGAACTCGCTATTATTTTGATAAACCCCGTAGAGCTCTGAACCAAGTTCTTAGGAACTGCATACCCTGTAGGAAAGCATTCAGTAGGCCTTTAACACAGCGAGAGGCAGAATTACCTAGGGAACGAGTAAGCTTCTATGAACCACCTTTTACTAATACTGGTGTAGATTTATTTGGCCCTATTGAAGTATATCGTGCTAGGACTATAGTCAAGAGATGGTGTGTCATCTTCGTGTGCATGACTTGTAGAGCCATCCATCTCGATATGGTGAACGATCTATCTACCAACAGCTTCGTCTTAAGTTTACGACGACAGATTGCTCGCTTCGGGACGAGTAATACCATGAGATCGGATAAGGGAACGAACTTCATTGGTGCCAACAACGAAATACAGGCTTACGTGAAGGACTGGAACCAAAGACAGGTGGACGACCAGCTAAGGATAACAGCGTCTAGCTGGACCTTCAACGCCGCCGACGCCCCTTGGTGGGGAGGAAGTTGGGAGAGATTAATTCGAAGTGTCAAAACCGCATTTCACTTTATAGTGCCATGCCGCGCGTATCTCACCGACGAACTTTTGCGGACGTTAATGGAGGAAATAGCTGCCTATCTCAATGAGAGACCGCTTATGCCAGTCTCATCGAGTCCCGATTCCCTGGAAGCGCTAACACCCGCGCACTTCCTACTGAAGAAACCTGTAGCCATGCTCCCACGATCGGAGATTGCCGACGGAGACGAATACTGCCGTCGAACTTGGCAACTTATGCAGTTGCTATCCCGTCGTTTCGCTGACCATTTCGAGAAACATTATCTGCCCACGCTACAACTTCGAACTAAGTGGTTTGCGCAGCAAGAAAACGTCAGCGCCGGAGATATGGTGCTTATTGTAGATCAAGACCTCCCACGTAAACGGTGGCAGACAGGTCGTATCATCGAGACTCACATCTCGGATGATGGTTTAGTGCGCTCAGTAGAACTTGTCGTCATGCGGCGTAACTTCAAGAAGCCAGGCATAATCTTTGAGACGCAACAACTCAATCGCCCAGTTGGTCGTTTATGTTTACTGGAAAGAGACAGAGAACTCTCTGGAAACTATGGAAGGCAAGACACTCTTCCCACGACCACCTCCCTAATTCCTCAAACATCTAGGGACTCCCCAACGTGATACGTCTGGATTGGGTGTATGACTATATTGTTTTATCTATTTTATTATATTTTTATATGCGAACTTTATTATGTACTTTATTATAATCGTTTTTATTCAATTTTATTTAGTAGAATGTTATTTTAGTGATTATTTAGTAGATTAGTGCAATATATTAGTGTTTATTACGTACGTAATTACTTATAATATATATTTAGTGCGACGGCGAGAAATAATTTTTTCTCTTTCCTTACTGTCCGTATCATATTATAAATACGTGACTACAGTAAGATGAAATGTCCGTACTTATTAAAGTACAATAAAGCCACTACTATATTCAAGTATTATTGGTAGGCAGAGTATCAGGAATGCAAAGTTCAGATCCTCGTGTCTCGGCTAAACCAAGCTCTGGGTAGACCTTGGAAACGACTTGCCTCTTCACACTGACATTGCTTCGTGCGATATTGCTCTTCTACCTTATATTAAATAATACATATAGTAGCGTGATGTCCATATAACAGTAGCGTAAAACGCAAATAAATCTGTTAAACCTTTTGACCATCTGTAATTCTAGTCGATTAAGATATCGCGGCACCCACCGATATACTTGAAAGACAAATTCTAGAATCAGTGGTTAACGTCCCCAGACAAGCTCTGGAATAAATCGGTGCCCATCTTAAATATTAATTTAATATTTAGTAAAATCTGTAAAATTCAGATCCTTTAAATTTCTAGTCAATTAAGATATCGCAGCACTTACCGATACTCTTAAAGGACAATTGTCATAGAATTAAGGATCCTATGCCCCCAGACCTGCTCTGGAATCAAATTGTGTCAATTTTAACATCAAATAATAAAATTCACGGAAATAAATTTAAATTCATATTTTAAATGAATTTCATAAATTGTCATTTTGTGCAATTTATAACATTCCCAAAATTCCATTAATTAATAGATCATGGGACCGGAGATTCATCCTATTGAGTGTATTAGAGTGCGAGAATCTCCAACATATAGTCAATAACCGATAAAATTAATAAAATCATACATAAAGAGGATATTGACAATTAAAGAATTATTATTAAATAGCATTCCAGATCTGGATGCATGAGAATTACCCTAATTCTACCGCTAGCATTCCATAATGTCACCATAGCAACACCCACGCTAGAATTAGAAGCAAGTTAAGAGAACAATAGAAAGCTTGTCCCATTGCATAGCATAGAGAATACATAGCACACTGTTAGTATCCAAGGATACACAGTAATAACGTGACATTCTGGAAGGCACTGACTAACGGACAAATGGCCTGTATGTGTACAATTGGTGACAGTTGTGTGGAATTTATGCGTTTATAGGTGAATGTTACTGCTAAAGTATGTTTACAGTAGCTAGTCGCAATCGTAAAAGTAGCCCAACTCTCCTATAGAAAGAACCTAAGTGGATCCAAGCCTTTGGGACGGACAGTGGAGTGACTTGTGCCGGTTATCGTTGTCGTGCTGTTGCTACATGTTGGCGTAAACACCGCGACGACGGTACATCGGCGCTGAGAATCCCACTGTCCGGGGGCAAAGAGAAGTAGGCAGCGACGCCCGCTCGCCTAAATATAAACTTATTTTGATATTAATAAACTCAGATAGCAGATATGACGGAGTTGATAGAAGATGATCTTGGTATTAGGGAGCGATATACCCTACCTTTACAAGCATTTGTGGATAGCTTAATACGCGGTGAAGCCGATCCAACCATTACGGAGGACGATGGTCGTTATATCGAACCGCCGATGTCCCAAGAGCAACTTGCGCATGAATTGGACTATCGAAAATTCACCACTCGCTATACGAATCGTAATGGTACGTATATGGACTTCTTAACTACCGGCCATCCTATCGATTTGCATGATACGGACGGTGTAGATACAGAGAGGGAAATGGTTCTATTTAAATATCATACCCAGCGGAGTCGTAACGATAAA
The DNA here is from genome assembly GCA_032718475.1 of Nemertoderma westbladi. NCBI lineage: Eukaryota > Metazoa > Xenacoelomorpha > Nemertodermatida > Nemertodermatidae > Nemertoderma > Nemertoderma westbladi. The sequence continues at coordinate 31,347 of JAUCBJ010008006.1, forward strand.
CCGAGAATAGATCACGAAAATTCTATTCGTAATAGACTGGAAAGAGAAAACGTTGAAGAACCGGATAAACGCATCGACTTCAACGAATACCTAGAATTTTTGAGAGAAACCTATCTCAACATCGCCAGTCAGCAGAACCTAGAGACTCGATATCCTCAAGGTATACATCATGACCCTGTGGTAGAACTCAAACGGCTCTATTTCACTATGATGTATCTTACCGCCGATCGTCCACTACCTGTTATCCCGGATAGTTTTGAACAAATGGAAGAATACTGCAAAACTGGAGAACGATCACCCGCGTTTCCTCTACAGGACGTACGTCTTTGGTATTATTGTGACGAATGCCCTAGACCCAACCAACAAACTGAAAGACATAAACATCCGCGGAGACGTTGCGCTAAACACAGCTTTACGCGTTACACTTACGGGAGTTTCGAGCGAAACCTGTTCGACGTACCACCTACGATCGCTCGTCTTAAACGATCATTGAATAAACCCATGATCAGAGTTCCGGAATACTCGGTCAGGCCTCCTCATTCCCTAGTGAGACCTCAAACTCTTGATCCTAACAGTATCACTGATCCTCCCGAACTATATTCCCTGTTCAAAGACTTAGTGTTACCCGAACAATTAATCGGTGGTGCTCCGGTAGTGGGTTCGTTAGACATTCGCCCATCCTACTTAGCCGGATTGGGACGCGGGCAGCTAATATCGCCCTTTGATCCTTACAATCGTCCAGGATTAAACCCGATGCAACCTGCCACGGAAGTCGAGGAGAGCGTTATAAGAAACGCTTTAGACGCCATTCGACAGAAAATCGGAAAGGGAACACAAGATTGTTTAGAGAAACGTAAATTACAACAACAAGTCCAATCGGTGAAGGAGTTAGCCTTGCCACAGTTCGATAGAGAAATCCAAAACCTCGAGGAAGACATCGAGCTTGGACACACGTATTCTCTACAAGAATTTTTAGATGAACGCTTACAGAGACAAGCGGAAGAAAATCTACTCGAGGAGAAACACACGAAACTGGAAGAGAGAGAAGAAGCCGCTTTAGCCCAACCTGAAGCTCAAATCCTCATGACGGACCTCTACTCTAAAACCGTTCGTCATCCCTCGATGATTCCACATTTCGGAGACAAGCTCTTTGCGACGATACAACCTCAACCGGTTGATATCAGTACAGGATCGCAAAATCTTATCGCTGACGCCCCTATGTTACAGCGTCCGCCGATCGAGGCCGCTCGTGTTGACGGTATACTCGTTGAACCTCCGGACAATCGAGCGGATCTTGTCCGTCGTATGGTACACGATGTCAACATACGCGCTAGACCTTTACAGAACTCGTTTTATGGCATTAAAGACCACCCTTATTACGTTAATCTGACTCAATATTATATGGTAAAACCAGAAGACCCGACACATAATTTAAAGTTTCTACCACTAATAAATCCTCTAGACATTGTCGAACTCGAACAATTGCAGAAACATCTGGATCAGTTAGTAAAGGTAAACTCATTTAGAAAACCATATAACATTTCTCGAATCGAGAAAGATATAGAACCTCCTTATAATCTCGATGGATTTATTAAAACTCGATTAGTCCATTGGAATCTAGATGTATTATTTGAAGAAGAGAAAATACAAAGATATGGAAATGTGGAGACGTATACCACTCGGCACATGAAGTATAGTGATCTCCCTGACGCTAACCAATGCGCCACCTTGTGGCATCCAGTAGGGATGACCCTAGAGAACGCCACCAAGGAGTGGAATGAAACTCTTAATGTTATTGAGATGTATGGAGTTGTCACCTACGATAATGAAGGTAGCGTTCCGGTCGGAGAACTAGGAACTACGCGCATGATCCACATACGCGGATTAGCTGGTTCTACCCACGTGTTTACTCGAGCGTGTTCCGACGTGATTGATTATTCTTTTGAAACTCTCACCGAAACACAAAAGAATCTCCGACATGGACAATTCGAACTCGCGCAGCGTTACGTCATTGACACCGAACGCAAACCGGCCATGGGCATCGATGGATCGATGTTACCCCAGCCCGTACTCGAGATGTTGTTCAACGAAAGAATCCTTAAAATCGGCTCAGCTGTTTATGGAGATCTCCAAAACAACTTTCGGAATATGGAGAACATTCCATACCCTTTCGTTGATACTCAGCTGATTGCTCCCTGGGCAGAAGGTCGAGGTTTCTTCCGCACCATGTATGCTAATACGTCTAGCAACATCACAAAGGTGCAACGAACTTCCATCGGACATCTTGCCTTTCAGGAATACGGATGGAATTTCAAAGTCGGAAATCCCATTAACTATCAACAAGTATACGGAGACCATTATTCTCGATTATACTTTGATGGACCATTGACCGCACCTGGCGCCGTGTATAGCTTCATGAGTGTTCCACTCCGTCCCTCCTTAGCTATATACACGATCTTTGAAAACACCGCACTTGCCGGTTGGCTAGCCGATGTGTGCAGTCGTACTATACGCGCCCATCCATTAATACTTGGGACCAAACTCGCTAAGCTAGATGAACATAATAAATTCATCCGCTTCGAATGTTTCCGACGATTTTTAACCCCGTTCCGCAACGTGGATAGCCAATTTAAAGACCGCGCTTTGACCAAGCTCAGCCTAAGAAACTCAGCTGCAGAGAAGTTGGATAGCGCTGGATTCGCCATTTTCCAAGAGATTTGTATATCGAACTTGCACTCCTCTGTTATACAAAGACCTCGAATCCCCACAGGTTATTCTGTCGTGGAAATTCAGACAATAGGTCCACCTGAAGAGACAGACACGCCCACCTCGGCTATGCACTTGGAAGACGAACCAATATGTCTAGAATCTGAGGAGATTCAGCCTATCGCGCCCCGGAACAGCGACAACGATTACATCATAGAATGGTATCAAGGTCCACAGTGTCTCACTGCGTACGATTATCGCCATGCCAACTATGTTTCTAGACAACGTTGTCGGTTATGCGCATCGAGAGACCATGATACGCCCATGGACACCAACGTCCGCTGTTCCTATTTCCAAGAACAACCGACTATGGAAATTTATTGCGCATATTGCAGACTCAATAACTTGCATATTTTTGCGGTTTGCCCTCAATTTATGACTCAATGTCACCATTGTCAACTAAAGGGACACGCCAGTTTCGATTGCCCTTTTAATCGCGATTTGGAAAGCGTAGATGAAATGATCACACTACGTTACATCAGAGCTTGGGAAGCGAACGCTGATTTACATTGTGATTCGCGCCATCGCTATTATCCTGGACGCGCTTACGAAGGAGTTTATGCGTTCCATCCTTATCTATTCGCTTCTGTCGAACAGAAATCACGCATATCGAGTTACGAACTACTGAAGCGCGTCGGAGAATGTATTTCAACCAAGTTCGTACGTAAATTTCTCAGGAGTGTTAATCCTAGCGACCTTCATTCCTATAACTTAATCAATTACATCCGTCAGGATCCGGACTATGGAGACTTATTTGTTAACTCACACCCCGAGTTACAGGAAGTATATTGACGGCCTTACGAATACTGAGCCCGCGAACGCGAGTTGGAAAGAACCATTAAACCCCGGAGGTTTCTAACTGCCTATGGTCCACCCACGGCTCTCGTTCAGACCACTCGTAAAGGACCCGTAAGAGCGGCTGTCTTAAAACGAGCTCTCAAAGCCGTTAGACCTCTCTCCCCCGACGTTGATGTCAATCAACCAGGTACTTCGACTGGCGGATACACCGACCATAATCCTACACCCTCTGATGCAATCATATTGCACCCTTCACCCAGGAGTTATAGCCCTCCTTGTAAAGTGGCTCGCCCCAAAGAGAAAAAGACTCTGGCTAGCTTTAAAAAACTGCGTAAACGCCGTCCGCGCAAGAAAGACTAACTGTTTAGAGTATTTACATATATTAGAAACTGTGATTTTTGTATATTTATAAACTTGAATCCCATTTTCTGGGAGCGGTGTAAAAGCTTTTGCGGATATACTCAGTCCCCCTCGCCCGCAAGGTACCGTTATAGGTGTTTTAACGGACATAAAAGTCATTCTTCGATATGTGTGCTTTGGTGGACATGGTAAGGCAAAAAACCCGCAATACGTAAAATACCCTGGCACAGCTTAGCCTTGATGATTCAGATTACGACATCTAACAGCTGGTTGCTGACATGGAAACGGCCATTGGACACATGGTTCTTTGTTTAGCTTAACAGCCAATCAGAGCGATTTTTTCTGTCGATGTGGAGCTTTTTGGCAGATCATGCTAAGAGTGTTCAGTCTTACTGCTTTTTCTTGATACTGTTGTGTTGTTTCTATCTAGGCCAGGAACACCGGCTCTAGAGTCAACTCGTTTTCATACTTTAAAAGAAACATTAGTAGGCTTAAATTATAGAGCGTATAACTGTTATCTTATCTCAATTCATTCTTACATTATCGGTTCAACATACATTATTATACTGCTGTTTACTGTTGTGTTTTGGTTGAATATTATTTGGAGAACATATATAAAGAACCCAAATTTCCCAATTTTCTTGATACACTACAGGTTAGAGAGACGGGTTATATATAGTGATTGCGACTTATATTATTGTGGTTTGTAGTGAATTTAATGCTATTTGATAAGCACTACATGAGTCCGTTGCTGTTCTCTTTATATATGATAAAATTCATTGACGGTCGGCAAATTAGTGAGCAGTATTGTGTGTTACCGGTAGTGTGCATGATTGTGACTGATAACTAAGCATTTCCTAAAGAATGCGCCTCATACGTGAATCATAAGCCTTACCGACTTACCGTTGTGATTAGTATAAGTCATATCTCTGTTTACCTAGATAGAGCGCCACGTCCTAAAGGAACTGTTAATATTTCCCGAAAGTGAATAATATTAGTCAGAAATTATTTATTAACGATCAATCGAATAATACAGTAAGCTTACACTGCAATAATAATCTAAGCCCTCAGAATCCAGTCTCCCGGGTATATCCAGCGGGTGAATGGACGCGCACTAGGCTGGCTTCTGCTAATGTTGTGTTTATTGGTATTAAATATTTGTCAACTTCTAAAGTCTATTGATAAACCAAAAGACATATAAATTTTGGCAGGTTAAACTGCTAAAGGTCTTCAAAAGCGCGTACAGAATGTTTATGGGGTTGTGGGAGTAGGAAAGGCGATTTTAAGAATATAATTACGTATTATATGAAAAACAAATGGCAAGAGGTCCGTCGGTAAAAAACTGTTATGTTGTTGGCCGGATAAACAGCATATTTTTATAATAATATTTAATTATTTATATTGCATCTTTCTGAGTTTTTAGTTTCCAAGAAGAGCAACTGACATTTGTCTAATCATTTAACCATTTTTATTACCACCTTAAAAAAACCGCTGTCACAAAAAATTTACACGTTATACCGTAACCTATTGTGACTTTTAAACTAAATCAATACAAGTAAGTTTTACTTAAAATCAACACAACACATCCAATTTTATTATCTTGTGAAGAATTATAATGATTGAAAACTTTAACAAAATCCAACGATTATGTATTGTAAAACAGCACAATATTTTTTAAAATAAATAAATATAAATAAACAGACCTATAAACATGTACTAAAATATTAAATAAATAAATGGATCACGGCTCCAGTTTGGGTGCCTGCAGATGGAACGCCAGGTGCAGGTCGGATCCATACGAGGAGACACTGGCTGCAGATGGAACGCCAGGTGCAGGTCGGATCCATACGTGGGGACATTGGCTGCAGATGGAACGCCAGGTGCAGGTCGGATCCATACGAGGGGACACTGGCTGCAGATGGAACGCCAGGTACAGGTTGGATCCATACGAGGGGACACTGGCTGCAGATGGAACGCCAGGTGCAGGTCGGATCCATACGAGGGGGCACTGGCTGCAGATGGAACGCCAGGTGCAGATGGATCCATGCGAGGGGACACTGGCTGCAGATGGAACGCCAGGTGCAGGTTGGATCCATACGAGGGGACACTGGCTGCAGATGGAACGCCAGGTGCAGGTTGGATCCATACGAGGGGACACTGGCTGCAGATGGAACGCCAGGTGCAGGTTGGATCCATACGAGGGGACACTGGCTGCAGATGGAACGCCAGGTGCAGGTCGGATCCATACGTGGGGACATTGGCTGCAGATGGAACGCCAGGTGCAGGTCGGATCCATACGAGGGGACACTGGCTGCAGATGGAACGCCAGGTGCAGGTTGGATCCATACGAGGGGACACTGGCTGCAGATGGAACGCCAGGTGCAGGTCGGATCCATACGAGGGGACACTGGCTGCAGATGGAACGCCAGGTGCAGGTTGGATCCATGCGAGGGGACACTGGCTGCAGATGGAACGCCAGGTGCAGGTTGGATCCATACGAGGGTACATTGGCTGCAGATGGAACGCCAGGTGCAGGTCGGATCCATACGAGGGGACATTGGCTGCAGATGGAACGCCAGGTGCAGGTCGGATCCATACGAGGGGACATTGGCTGCAGATGGAACGCCAGGTGCAGGTCGGATCCATACGAGGGGACACTGCCTGCGGATGGAACGCCAGGTGCAGGTCGGATCCATGCGAGGGGACACTGGCTGCAGATGGAACGCCAGGTGCAGGTTGGATCCATACGAGGGTACATTGGCTGCAGATGGAACGCCAGGTGCAGGTCGGATCCATACGAGGGGACATTGGCTGCAGATGGAACGCCAGGTGCAGGTCGGATCCATACGAGGGGACATTGGCTGCAGATGGAACGCCAGGTGCAGGTCGGATCCATACGAGGGGACACTGCCTGCGGATGGAACGCCAGGTGCAGGTCGGATCCATGCGTGGGGACATTGGCTGCAGATGGAACGCCAGGTGCAGGTCGGATCCATACGAGGGGACACTGCCTGCGGATGGAACGCCAGGTGCAGGTCGGATCCATGCGAGGGGACATTGGCTGCAGATGGAACGCCAGGTGCAGGTCGGATCCATGCGAGGGGACATTGGCTGCAGATGGAACGCCAGGTGCAGGTCGGATCCATGCGTGGGGACACTGGAGCAGATGGAACGCCAGGTGCAGGTCGGATCCATGCGAGGGGACATTGGGTGCAGATGGAACGCCAGGTGCAGGTCGGATCCATACGAGGGGACATTGGCTGCAGATGGAACGCCAGGTGCAGGTCGGATCCATACGAGGGGACATTGGCTGCAGATGGAACGCCAGGTGCAGGTCGGATCCATACGAGGGGACACTGGAGCAAGATGAACAGTGTGAAATTCTTCGGTTGATCCTCCGCAGAGGCGACATGCGCCTGAGGGTGTTGGTCGCCAACAGCTACGTGAGCTGCACAGATTTTAGATTTTAAGTTTTTAGATTTTCAGATTTTAAGTTGACTTTATAGGCAACTCTCAGGGAGGAGGCGATACCTCGACTTTTTAGGTGGTCGAAGTGTGCGCTAGAGGAATTTTTTGTTGACAATACCACCCCAAGATAGGAAAAACTCAACAAAACCCAACCGGTTGACCCCTATAAGTTAAATTATTATCGGACTGGGCGAGCCTCCCCCGCCCCCTTCTGAATTTAATGGCCTTTGTTTTCGTCATGTTTACAGTTAGTTTATTTTCTTCGCAGAGTTTGTCTAGTGCTGCTTCGACGTTTTAGAGAATTTCCGTAGATGGCTAGGTCGTCGGCATATAGAAGGAGGAAGACTCCCGTAACGACTGCTGCTGGGAGATCTGCAATCATCAAGCTGAGTAAAAGAGGCGACATTGGATGATACCAACCATTTGGGTAATAGGGTCCACAAGACAACTCCCCACACAGATGCAAATAAAGTTTACGGCAATGAGCGCCCATATGGCCTTTATAAATTTCTTAATTACTCCGAGATTTTGTAGTTTAACACAGAGAAGGCGTCGGTCCACTGAATCAAAGCTTTGGTGAAGTCAATGAAAATACAAAACATATGACCACTGGGTGCTGCCAAGGTAGATGACACGGAAGAAAGTAGATATCGCACCGCCATAACAGTTGACCTGCCATTCATTCATTTCATATCCGGATTCCACAGGCGGTTTAATTATCAAGATTAATATAGAATTAAAAGATATAAAAAGGCACATCTATCAGCGCTTGCAATTCTAGGGTGGTCATGGATTAATAAATAAAATTGACTGATGAAATTTGCCCTACGCAAGTTTTGTAAAATAATCAATTAAAACCTCATGGCGTTCCCAATGAGTATTGTATAGTTCAACACTGAGAAAATGTATATCAGTCTAAACGCGTTTTTCAGAGATACTTGTCAGGGATGGCAACATTAATAGCCAGGAATAATTTTCATATTGGGTGAATAATTTGATGTTCTAATTCCATGGCATGCCGCTAGGTGGTGCTAAATATCTCAATTTCAAGGCTTAATAACTTTTGAAGGAGTTTTTTATTTTTATTTAGTAGTTTTTAACGATAAATTATACATTATACATATATAATGTACAAAGTGGGGCCTTCGTGCAGAACGTCACATGTAGAATTGCAGACCGATACAGCTTGCCAACACATTGTTACTATCAATAATCAAAAATCAGGGGCTAATAAAACGGCAGCTGGCTTTGAAATTAATACCCCATATCTCAAGAACCGGTGGCCTAGTGGTTGTAGTCTCGGCTTCCACCTCGAGGTCCCAGGTTCGAATCCGACACCACGCTGATGAGACCCAGTAAGGTCGAAACGCGTACGTGGTTTGGAGAGGTATGAGATATTAATTTCAAGAAAAATTACGCGATTCTTAAATTTGTACACTACCCGGTTAAAAAGTACGCATGTGATGGGATTAGTCCTACAATTGCGCCAATAAAAGATAAGTTATTTTCGGTAAAATAAACTTATCATTCGAGGTTAAGACCCCTAGATCCCTTCCTATAATAATAAATGTATAATAACAAACACCTCGAAAAATACAGCTTGCCAACACATTGTTACTATCAATAATCAAAAATCAGGGGCTAATAAAATGGCAGCTGGCTTTGAAATTAATACTCCATATCTCAAGAACCTGTGGCCTAGTGGTAGTAGTCTCGGCTTCCACATCGAGGTCCCAGGTTCGAATCCGACACCACGCTGATGAGACCCAGTAAGGTCGAAACGCGTACGTGGTTTGGAGAAATATGAGATATTAATTTCAAGAAAAATTACGCGATTCCTGAATTTGTACATTGTTACTATCAATAAATCATGTAATTTTGACGCTCTCGGGTATTTTCAACGAAATTCAGATTACGTTACATATTTGGAATCCTTTCATTTTCCAGCTTTACACTTTTTTCAAACGGTTGTAGCTAAAGAATTATAGCAAAAATCAAAATCCTGGCTCACCAACTAAGGAGGAGGGAGATTAAACTATCTCTGTTTCAAATTTCATGCAATCTCATTAAGATTTGTAGAAAAAGTTGGGAGGCCCGGAGATACTATCGCAGGCCCGGAGATACTATCGCAGATTCTCATATCTCAGATACTATCTCATATTTAATATGGAGACACAAGAGTATTGTTAGCACAATACAAAGTAATTACATGTCTGGAGGGAGGCATGACCCCGTGCCTTTGAATAAAAGCCGACCTACAAACGGGCATTTACTTAATGATAATACCCTTCAACGGCTACAGAAATGAACTACCAATAATAAGAACATTCCATATTATTTGGAGGCAATGGCTGAATAGCCGCGTAAAGTTAAACTGCAACAGAGGTGTATGTAAACCGAAAGAAATAGGCCACGGTCACTCACAAATGCCTGAATGAGATGATATGAGTATGACAAGCAGCTTTGAAGTATTGGCTACCCCATAAACTATAGAAACTGTATGAGATGGCAGAGTATCTCCGGGCCAGCCTTAGTATCTCCGGGCCTGAGATAGTATCTCCGGGCCGGACTTAGTATCTCAGGGCCTGAGATAGTATCTCCGGGCCGGACTTAGTATCTCAGGGCCTGAGATAGTATCTCCGGGCCGGACTTAGTATCTCAGGGCCTGAGATAGTATCTCCGGGCCGGACTTAGTATCTCCGGGCCGGACTTAGTATCTCCGGGCCGGACTTAGTATCTCAGGGCCTGAGATAGTATCTCCGGGCCGGACTTAGTATCTCCGGGCCTGAGATAGTATCTCCGGGCCGGACTTAGTATCTCCGGGCCTGAGATAGTATCTCCGGGCCGGACTTAGTATCTCCGGGCCGGACTTAGTATCTCAGGGCCTGAGATAGTATCTCCGGGCCGGACTTAGTATCTCCGGGCCTGAGATAGTATCTCCGGGCCGGACTTAGTATCTCCGGGCCGGACTTAGTATCTCCGGGCCGGACTTAGTATCTCCGGGCCGGACTTAGTATCTCAGGGCCTGAGATAGTATCTCCGGGCCGGACTTAGTATCTCAGGGCCTGAGATAGTATTTCCGGGCCGGACTTAGTATCTCCGGGCCGGTCTTAGTATCTCCGGGCCGGACTTAGTATCTCAGGGCCTGAGATAGTATCTCCGGGCCGGACTTAGTATCTCCGGGCCTGAGATAGTATCTCCGGGCCGGACTTAGTATCTCCGGGCCGGAGTTAGTATCTCCGGGCCGGACTTAGTATCTCAGGGCCTGAGATAGTATCTCCGGGCCGGACTTAGTATCTCCGGGCCGGACTTAGTATCTCAGGGCCTGAGATAGTATCTCCGGGCCGGACTTAGTATCTCCGGGCCGGACTTAGTATCTCCGGGCCTGAGATAGTATCTCCGGGCCGGACTTTATCTCCGGGCCGGAGTTAGTATCTCCGGGCCGGACTTAGTATCTCCGGGCCGGACTTAGTATCTCCGGGCCGGACTTAGTATCTCCGGGCCGGACTTAGTATCTCAGGGCCTGGGATAGTATCTCCGGGACGGACTTAGTATCTCCGGGCCGGACTTAGTATCTCCGGGCCTGAGATAGTATCTCCGGGCCGGACTTAGTATCTCAGGGCCTGAGATAGTATCTCCGGGCCGGACTTAGTATCTCAGGGCCTGAGATAGTATCTCCGGGCCGGACTTAGTATCTCAGGGCCTGAGATAGTATCTCCGGGCCGGACTTAGTATCTCCGGGCCGGACTTAGTATCTCCGGGCCGGACTTAGTATCTCAGGGCCTGAGATAGTATCTCCGGGCCGGTCCGGGCCGGACTTAGTATCTCCGGGCCGGACTTATTATCTCCGGGCCGGACTTAGTATCTCAGGGCCTGAGATAGTATCTCCGGGCCGGACTTAGTATCTCAGGGCCTGAGATAGTATCTCCGGGCCGGACTTAGAAAAAAAAGGGGGAACCCATGTCCCTTTAGGGGCTCCGTACACATCACCACCCCCTAAACTATATTTACATACTTTTGTATAAAGTAGTACTTTATAGTATACTGATCCAAGGGGATTGTTTCAAAAGTAGCGTGTGAGTGAGTGAGCGCAACGAGGATCTCAATACAGTAAAGAGTAATCACGTGTTCTAGTAGGATTCACGCAAAATCTCACCATTTTGTACACAAACTTAAGTTTGTTAATTAATACAATTGTTATATCGGACATCAATGAACTTCTGAACTTATATAATATTATATACACAAACAATACAATACAATACTTTAAAACGTAATCTATGTGAACTGTGACAATAATGAAAATCAAGAGATGAGTTCTAAAACCGTTATAAATTGGCATTAACTTAACTTAGTTATGTAACAATTAATAAAATGTCTTTTTCCTAACAAAGTTTCAGGTTTGTTTAGGCTCATTGCCCCTAGAGTTTGTAACAACTGTTAGTAGTCAATACTGCCATAAGCGCGACAAAATAAAACCATCAAATACCAGTGGACAGGTCGTTTCTGTGATCAGAAAAATATTTATCTGTTTCTTTGAGTTGTTCTAGTTCATCCTCGTCGTAGTCGGATTCTTCGAGGAGAACGTCTTCCAGTTGGGTTGAATCGTCCCTTTCTTCGCTAGTTAATTCGTCCCTTTCCTCGGCTCGATTCTCAATAACGATCTCCATTGTGGTGATCCCGTCGTCTGGATCCCCGACTCCGCTGCTAGTAGCCCCTCTATCCTCCACCTCCGCCAAAGTCTCTTTCAACGACTTGTAGCGATACTTGGCGTCCTTTTTCCGTCGGAGCACTGCGATCTGGGACGCGGGCACGTTCACGCAGGCCGGCACTAACCACGGGTCCACGTACCCGGTGCTTGTCTTAGTTCCCGTGAGGAAGAAGGTGTTGAGATCGACGAGATGCGGAGCGACTACCGGGGAGGAAGGTCGATCGGTGGAGGATAAACTCTTGCGAGCCGTCGACTTGGCGTCCGCGGCGCGGGCGATCTCCCTCTTCGTCCCGGACGAATTCAACTTATCAGAACTACTTGCGGGGACACGAGGTCTGGCCTTCGCGTCTCCGCTTCCAGGAATCTTTGTCCCACTTATTGGAGTTTGTTTTTTCGTATCGGGAACCCGACTCTTCTGGTTGCCAATGGATTTATCCACAGAACTTACTGGTTGTTTGGTGCCGGAGATCGGAGTTGTTTTAACGTTTATTCTTCTGTCAGGGGATTCAACGCGAATACTTTTTTTCGGATCGAGGTTAGACACTCTTTTTTTATCCTTTCCAGTTTCTTTTGAATCTTTGACGCTTCTAACTTCGGGAGTAATCACCTTTGGCGTATTCCGCTGATCAGACGAAACACTTTTTGAAACGCTCTTCTGCTTAGGAGTAGTTCCTTTTGAAATAATTCTAATATCAGAAGCAATAACCTTTGAAGTATTCTTTATATCAGAAACTAATCCTTTAGAATCAGCGACACTTCTTTGCACGGGTAATACCCCCTTCGCAACGGTCTTATGAAATGTCGTGGTTTCTTTGGTTGGCGCCTTGTACTCAGTTGTAGCCCCTTTGGGAGTGCCCTTATTGCTACCACTGGAAGATAATCGCTTACGTTCTGGAGTCAAGTTAATTGCGGAATCCCTTACGCTGTCCTTACGAGCGAGCTGAGACGCGACTGCAGTAGGTTCTTTAATTCGATCGCTAGTCGGAGAGTCGTGGGTTCGATTAGTGGCGGGGGTTGTCGTGAAACTCGCGATGGGATGAGAGGAATTAGCTGAGGATTTCGTTATGGTCAGTTTAATTGGGGGTTTCTTGATTCGCCGCCCCCCTAATCTGATATGATCATCCTTCCTTATGGGATTACTTAAAGTCGTATGCAACGCATCGAGAGCATCATCTGATTTGCTTTTCTGTCGCAAAGATTTCCGGCTTATTAAAAGTTTACCCTTTACACTCTTGTGAAATCGCTCGCAATGTACTAAATGGTTCTCGTAGGACCTCTTGTACCTGTAGACAAGCCCACAAAACGAGCAAACGTGTTCTGTCATTTCGCCAGCGAATTTTTCTACTTTATTCGAAGTGTCAGTGGCATCTTTTTCGGTGCGAATCTTATCGGAGATCATGTTGGTGATGTTATCGACAGTCTTTAACGGAAACTTCCGCGGTCGTCCACGGCCCAACAGCCTCTTTACATGCGGCTTACCGAACTGCCCCAGTTGACGCTGTAGGTTTACTTTAGGAACTTTAGTTAACAACTTCGATTGCGTTATCTCGCCATCTTCACCGGAGCAGTCGTCCACGATCTGCAGCAACGGGGGGGTCGCCGGTGGCTCTGCGGGTTCTAGGTGGTTGATCCCGGACGATCGAGTACCATACGCCCGTTGCTTAGGCGACGTAGAAGCGGACGAACGAGTCGCATGGACGGGTGATGACGTCACGGAATCCCCAGTCGCCCCGGGTGACGTCATAGGCTTGATACACATATTTAATTGATTGCGAATTTTAAATTTCCAACAAGTTTTCTTGTGATAATCTAAAGTTTCGTTGGAGGAGAACGACGTTCCCTTACATCCGGGACACTGAAAGCAACTCTTCTCGGGGGATCGACGGTACTTGAGTTTATCCAGCGAGATGGAAACGCCCTTTACGGACGATGACGACGAGAAATCTTTAACCATCCCCTTGGAAACGAACTTGGCGGCGCCGGGCTGGGGCTCTCCTGGATGGGAGCAGCGGCGGGAATGAGCCGCCAGCCTCGGCTGAGACCGACAGTCAAGGAAACACGTGGGACAGTTGAATCGACGCCGAGTCGTAACCGGTTTCTTAGATTCTACATCGAGTGAGCTCGGCGTCGTTGTAACGGCGACAGGATCCGACTGGATCCCCTCGGGTTCCCGCCGTTGTTGCGGTGTACTCGACAGTAGTTGCGACGCCTCCTCGCTTAGCTCTGCCGCCCGGAAAGCGGCGCACTTCTTCCGGTGTCGGTACAAACTCTGACTCGTCCTGTATCCCTTACCGCACGCCTTGCATTCCCTCAGGGCCTTAATCGGGCCGACGTTGTTGTTACCAACTTTCGGCCGAACTCCATGGCCCATTCTCACCGAGTGGCCCTTCAGTGGCCGACCAACTTTCCTTTTAACCCCCAATTCCCCGTCGCCAACCCCACCTCCTTCCCCTTTATCGCCGCGTTTCCCCGTTATGAGCACCTCGTTGTCATTCTGCGAAGAAGCGCCCCCTTCCATCGCTTGGCTCAGTCGCGCCTTACAGTAATACTGCATGTGCTGAGCGAGTTTATTACGCTTGTTTACCGCGTAAACCTGATCGCAGAAGCGACAGTGGAGTAGGTTCTCTCCGGACACGATCTGGATTCCCCCCGACTCGAGGGCCTCTCGCATCTGCGATCGCGCCTCCTGCTTGGACCTCCGCTGCGTCCACTGGTCCCCGGACGGACATTGAACCGAGGCACTCAGCCGCTTCTGCAGTCGGTCCTTGTCCACCAGTCCAATCTCTTCGCCATCGTGTTCGGGGTAGATATCCGAAAGAGTTTTGAACGTTGGGATGTTATCGGGCAAGGAGTCTGCGTTGCTATGGAGGCTGGTGTTAGTTATCGGAGTGGCGTTGTTAGGAAGGCTCGCCTTGTTATGCGACCTCGCATCCAACGACCGCCGTTTACCGGACGACTCTTTAATCTTCTGACGAACTCGTTTCCGCGACGGTTTTACCGAACTTTCAACCGTTTCGCTCCCGGGACAACTTTTCCCGCATTGACGTCGGAGATGCAGGACCAGCCATTGCGCGTTGAGGAAACACTGACCGCACCTGTTGCACCAGACCTTGAGACGACACCCCCGACACAGAGGAATGTTGGGTGATGTTGGTTGCTCCGCAACGGGGACTGGACTAGGGTGGATTCCTAAGTGAGAAAATTAGTATTATTTACTTTTAACCTTCAAACCTACAATTTAGTATGGTAGGCCCTATATAAAATTTCGGATTCATCAGAATCATCACATGTTCTCACTTATTGATATCGGTTGATATTCTGTATATCACACCGGTTGATATTCTGTATATCACACTGGTTGATATTCTGTATATCACACTTGTTGATATTCTGTATATCACACTTGTTGATATTCTGTATATAACACTGGTCGATATTCTGTATATCACACTGGTTGATATTCTGTATATCACACCGGTTGATATTCTATATATAACCCCGGTTGATATTATGTATATCACACCGGTTGATATTCTGTATATCACCCCGGTTGATATGATGTATATCACACCGGCTGATATTCTGTATATCACACCTGTTGTTATTCTGTATATCACACCTGTTGATATACTGTATATATCACACCGGTTGATATTCTGTATATCACACCGGTTGATATTCTGTATGTATATCACACCGGTTGATATTCTGTATATCACCCCGGTTGATATTATGTATGTATATCACACCGGTTGATATTCTGTATATCACCCCGGTTGATATTATGTATATCACACCGGTTGATATTCTGTATATCACACCGGTTGATATTCTGTATGTATATCACACCGGTTGATATTCTGTATGTATATCACGCCGGTTGATATTATGTATATCACTCCGGTTGATATTCTGTATGTATATCACACCGGTTGATATTCTGTATATCACACGGGTTGATATTCTGTATGTATATCACACCGGTTGATATTCTGTATGTATATCACGCCGGTTGATATTATGTATGTCACCGCGGTTGATATTCTGTATATCACACCGGTTGATATTCTATATATAACCCCGGTTGATATTCTGTATGTATATCACACCGGTTGATATTATGTATGTATATCACACCGGTTGATATTCTGTATGTATATCACACCGGTGGATATTATGTATATCACTCCGGTTGATATTCTGTATGTATATCACACCGGTGGATATTATGTATATCACTCCGGTTGATATTCTGTATATCACTCCGGTTGATATTCTGTATGTATATCACACCGGTTTATATTCTGTATATCACACCGGTTGATATTCTGTATGTATATCACACCGGTTGATATTCTGTATATCACAGCGGTTGATATTCTGTATATAACACCGGTTGATATTCTGTATGTATATCACACCGGTTGATATTCTGTATACCACACCGGTTGATATTCTGTATATGACACCGGTGGATATTCTATATATAACCCCGGTTGATATTATGTATGTCACCCCGGTTGATATTCTGTATGTATATCACGCCGGTTGATATTATGGACATCACACACGGTTGATATTCTGTATACCACACCGGTTGATATTCTGTATACCACACCGGCTAATATTCTGTATATCACACCGGTTGATATTCTGTATATCACACCGGTTGATATTCTGTATATAACACCGGTTGATATTCTGTATGTATATCACACCGGTTGATATTCTGTATACCACACCGGTTGATATTCTGTATATGACACCGGTGGATATTCTATATATAACCCCGGTTGATATTATGTATGTCACCCCGGTTGATATTCTGTATGTATACCACACCGGCTAATATTCTGTATATCACACCGGTTGATATTCTGTATATCACACCGGTTGATATTCTGTATGTATATCACGCCGGTTGATATTATGGACTTCACACACGGTTGATATTCTGTATACCACACCGGTTGATATTCTGTATACCACACCGGTTGATATTCTGTATACCACACCGGCTAATATTCTGTATATCACACCGGTTGATATTCTGTATATCACACCGGTTGATATTCTATATATAACCCCGGCTGATATTCTGTATATCACACCTGTTGATATTCTGTATATCACACCTGTTGATATTCTATATATATCACACCGGTTGATATTCTGTATATCACACCGGTTGATATTCTGTATGTATATCACCCCGGTTGATATTCTGTATGTATATCACACCGGTTGATATTCTGTATATCACCCCGGTTGATATTATGTATATCACACCGGTTGATATTCTGTATGTATATCACGCCGGTTGATATTCTGTATATCACAGCGGTTGATATTCTGTATGTATATCACACCGGTTGATATTCTGTATGTATATCACGCCGGTTGATATTATGTATATCACTCCGGTTGATATTCTGTATGTATATCACGCCGGTTGATATTATGTATATCACTCCGGTTGATATTCTGTATGTATATCACACCGGTTGATATTCTGTATGTATATCACACCGGTTGATATTCTGTATGTATATCACGCCGGTTGATATTATGTATATAACCCCGGTTGATATTCTGTATGTATATCACACCGGTTGATATTATGTATGTATATCACACCGGTTGATATTCTGTATGTATATCACACCGGTGGATATTATGTATGTATATCACACCGGTTGATATTCTGTATATCACACCGGTTGATATTCTGTATGTATATCACGCCGGTTGATATTCTGTATATCACAGCGGTTGATATTCTGTATGCATATCACACCGGTTGATATTCTGTATATCACACCGGTTGTATATCACACCGGTTGATATTCTGTATACCACACCAGTTGATATTCTGTATATCACACCGGTGGATATTCTATATATAACCCCGGTTGATATTATGTATGTCACCCCGGTTGATATTCTGTATGTATATCACGCCGGTTGATATTCCGTATATCACACCGGTTGATATTCTGTATGTGGGGCAAGCCACGAAGTTGGCGGAGCCTTAGCGAATTGACACTGTTAGGGGGTGGGTCAATTTATGCAAATAGTTGTCGTCGTCGTCGTTGTCGTCGTCGTCGTCGTCGTCGTCGTCGTCGTCGTCGTCGTCGTCGTTGTCGTCGTCGTCGTCGTTACGATTTTGACATGCTAATAACTTTGTCGGATTTAAAGCTGCCAAGTTGAAAATTTGTAGGTATCAATATGAGCAAAAGTTGAGATTTTTGAGAGACTTTCAGACACCATCAGTGCAATGGTCTCCCGCTAGAGGGCCACATGTCTAAACATTAAATGCCCTCCCATTTCTTTGCTTTTAATCCGTTTAAGCTGAAACTTGGCAGATATGTATTAGACCATTAGCTGTGACTTTCAAAGGAGACGAATCCATCTGCAGTTCTCCAGTCTGCCGCTAGAGGGCCAAAGGTCTGAAAGTGAAATCGTTGTCGTCGTTACGATTTTGACATGCTAATAACTTTGTCGGATTTAAAGCTGCCAAGTTGAAAATTTGTAGGTATCAATATGAGCTAAAGTTGAGATTTTTGAGAGACTTTCAGATACCATCAGTGCAATGGTCTCCCGCTAGAGGGCCACATGTCTAAACATTAAATGCCCTCCCATTTATTTGCTTTTAATCCGTTTAAGCTGAAACTTGGCAGATATGTATTAGACCATTAGCTGTGACTTTCAAAGGAGGCGAATCCATCTGCAGTTCTCCAGTCTGCCGCTAGAGGGCCAAAGGTCTGAAAGTGAAATCGTTGTCGTCGTTACGATTTTGACATGCTAATAACTTTGTCGGATTTAAAGCTGCCAAGTTGAAAATTTGTAGGTATCAATATGAGCTAAAGTTGAGATTTTTGAGAGACTTTCAGACACCATCAGTGCAATGGTCTCCCGCTAGAGGGCCACATGTCTAAACATTAAATGCCCTCCCATTTCTTTGCTTTTAATCCGTTTAAGCTGAAACTTGGCAGATATGTATTAGACCATTAGCTGTGACTTTCAAAGGAGGCGAATCCATCTGCAGTTCTTCAGTCTGTATATCACACCGGTGGATATTATGTATATCACACCGGTTGGTATTCTGTATACCACACCGGCTAATATTCTGTATATCACACCGGTTGATATTCTGTATGTATATAACACCGGTTGATATTCTGTATATCACACCGGTTAATATTCTGTATATATCACACCGGTTGATATTCTGTATATCACACCGGTGGATATTATGTATATCACACCGGTTGATATTCTGTATATCACACCGGTTGATATTCTGTATGTCACCCCGGTTGATATTCTGTATATCACACCGGTTGATATTCTGTATATCACACCGGTTGATATTCTGTATATCACACCGGTTGATATTCTGTATATCACACCGGTTGATATTCTGTATATCACACCGGTTGATATTCTGTATATCACACCGGTTGATATTCTGTATATCACACCGGTTGATATTCTGTATATCACACCGGTTGATATTCTGTATATCACACCGGTTGATATTCTGTATATCACACCGGTTGATATTCTGTATATCACACCGGTCGATATTCTGTATATCACACCGGTTGATATTCTGTATATCACACCGGTTGATATTCTGTATATCACACCGGTTGATATTATGTATGTCACCCCGGTTGATATTCTGTATATATCACACCGGTTGATATTCTGTATATCACACCGGTTGATATTCTGTATATCACACCGGTTGATATTCTGTATGTATATCACCCCGGTTGATATTATGTATATCACACCGGTTGATATTCTGTATACAACACCGGTTGATATTCTGTATATCACACCGGTTGATATTCTGTATATCACCCCGGTTGATATTCTGTATGTATATCACACCGGTTGATATTCTGTATGTATATCTCCCCGGTTGATATTCTGTATGTATATCACCCCGGTTGATATTATGTATATCACACCGGTTGATATTCTGTATACCACACCGGTTGATATTCTGTATATCACACCGGTTGATATTCTGTATATCACCCCGGTTGATATTCTGTATGTATATCACACCGGTTGATATTCTGTATGTATATCACCCCGGTTAATATTATGTATATCACACCGGTTGATATTCTGTATACCACACCGGTTGATATTCTGTATATCACACCGGTTGATATTCTGTATATCACACCGGTTGATATTCTGTATATCACATCGGTTGATATTCTGTATGTATATCACACCGGTTGATATTCTGTATGTATATCACTCCGGTTATATAGAGTTGCTAAATTCGTATATTTATATGAAATTTGTTTTACTAATAGTACAACTTGCGTTTCTCCCCAATCAGATTCAGATTGTCACATTATTTTTCTAAGTTCTAAAAATGTTAGGTATTTAATAAAATGTTCTAGAACATGTTTTTGTATTCCATATAGTTGTTGAAAAAGTTACGGTACTAGATATTTTTTACATTTCATTTTCTAGAACGTGTTCGCTGTTATATAAAAAAAACTTTTGTATACAAAACAAAGCGATCATGTTGCAAACACCAGCAGCTAGCTATTGATTAAATTTTGTGATAACAAACGTTCTAGAATAAAAAAAAAAGATGTTCTAGAACATTTCGAAACAATGGCTATGCTAATATATTATGTTAACACCCGTCGCTGGGCTCCTCTCGGGTCATAACGCCCATAGATTGATATTTTTCGCACAATTATATAAATAGTTGGCAAAGGCTACTGACCGGACTCGTTCACCGGACCGGACCGGACCGGACCCGACTCGTTCACCGGACCGGACCGGACCGGACCGGACCCATTGCCATTTAAAGAAGCAGGTTAGTAAAGGAGCAGGTTACAGAGGCGTGTTGGGGGAACCAAAACAATAAACGAAAGTTAACACATGTTACAAGATTATGGGTCAGGTTACTTAAGTTGTGGTAATAAAGGTCCGGTCAATAATACACAAGTAAAATATAAATCAAATATAAAGCTTCAATACGGTATTTAGAGGGTCCGGCCAGGAGACACTTCTTAAATAGTTAACCACTTACCACTGCGATCGGAGTTATCCGTAGCTGTGCGTGTCACTTGACGGGTTATGTGATGGGCTGCTTGGCGGGTTACTTGATGGGTTGTACGGCGGGTCCCCTTATTTAGCTTCACACTATTATCAGACATTTCGGCGCAATTAAACAATAATTCCCCCTGAATCTAGAAATAAAATTGTAATCAATAATTATTTATATATTTATTAATATTATTACACAATCTGGGGAGGGGGGGCGGTCTAAAACTCCGGAATTTTCTGGGATGCCCCCCACCCCGCTGAATGGCCCTTACAGGGGGCTGTTTGGTTAACACCCGCTAATACGGGGCTAAAAATATATTAAATACAGTTCCGCGTAACACCACTGGTTAGTGGACCAGTAAAGTACATTCACGATTTTTAATATTAAAACCTTAATAAATTTGCGACTACAGGTTAAGTATAATTCAACCTTTCTATAAATACAATAACTATAATAATAACGCTAACGCTAACCTTCTCTTGAATATTTTCGTTCTCAGTGACCACAGGTTCAATGGCCTCGCGAATAACTTCAGTCTCATCCCCGGCAACCTTTGGTGGGTCATCAGCAACATCAACCGTATTAGAAACCACGGCGGCATCCACCACTGTATCGCACACTTCATCATCCACCTCCATTACATCGTCGACTACATCACCAAACTCGTTGCTACGACCTTCAGCAACAGCTGTGCCCATTACATCGTCAACTACATCACCAAACTCGTCGCTACGACCTTCAGCAACAGCTGTGCCCATTACATCGTCAACTACATCACCAAACTCGTCGCTACGACCTTCAGCAACAGCTGTGTCGGTAGCGCCAGGTATAGAATCGTCGGAGGGGGATACAGACCCGTGGGTTTCCGGTTGGAATCGCTCGGATGGTAACGTGTCCTGGTCAATGTCCGACTCGTCACGCGTTTCAGAATCATCGTCACGCACCTCGATGTTATCACGCTCACCTTCGGCTTCGAGCGCCTCCAACTCGGCGTCACACGTTACGTCCTCACACGTGTCACACACATCGTCATCAACACTATTAAGCATATCCAATTCAATGTCACGAACATACATCCCAGTTTCACGATCATCCTCCCCACCACTGTCACCCGCATCCTCCCCACCACTGTCACCCGCATCCTCCCCAACACTGTCACCCGCATCCTCCCCAACACTGTCACCCGCATCCTCCCCAACACTGTCACCCGCCACCTCCCCAACACTGTCACCCGCCTCCTCCCCAACACTGTCACCCGCCTCCTCCCCAACACTGTCACCCACATCCTCCCCAACACTGTCACCCGCATCCTCTCTGGTTTCACTCACCCCCGACACACTGTCACGAACCTCGACCTCATTACTCCGAACACCGGACGGACTTCTCGCGTGCAGGTTTTGGTCCGAAGTGGATATGCGATCCGCACGGCCGTCCGAATCGTTGTCAGGGAGACCGTCTGCGGTAACCCGTGGCTCCTCGTGCGGGTCGATTCCAGACTCCTGACTTTCTACGCTAACCTCAGGCTCCCTAAAAAACATCGGGCAAATATATAACACCTAGGATTGTATGAAATTACCACCAACAAGAGCTCGGTTCAATAAATTTAACCTTCGCAAACTCTCACATAACCAATTCATACAATTTAAAATTGGTACCAGTTAAACATTTCTACCTAGGTTTGGTTGGGTAGGACCAAATTAAACCTATTAATACTGGGATGTTTAGACCATTAGCAGCACTAGGGTAGATTCGTCCCACCAATGTATTTTTGTAACAATACATAAACGATTAGGCCTACCCGGGAGTGCTTTTAATTAAATTGAATTTAACTAAAAAATGCTGTTAATTTGTTCAATAGGCCTACTTGAGGAAAACTACCACGCAGAATGTTTTAGTTAAGTTCTTTAATTCGATTCAGCGCCATGGAAACCCCCGAAAATTGAAGCAACTTCAAAATTTAGAAGACTTTCAGAAAATATAAAAAAATTCAATTTGGGTCCCACGAATGGTTTTTGGTGAAACATAAGGCCAATATCACTACATTTTGAAAGTTCTTCCATTTCATTCGGCACCAATAATTGCACTAACGTGTTATTCGTTATGAATTGAGTGTCTGTACTATCGGTTACACTGGTAGAGGTAGTATCCGTTGTACCACTGCCACTGGTTACACTGGTAGTATCCGCTGTACCATTAGTTACACTGGTAGTATCCGCTGTACCATTAGTTACACTGGTAGTGGTAGAATCCGTTGTACCATGAGTTACACTGGTATTATCTACTGTACCGTTGGTATCAATATTGTTGGGTATTCTCTTATTCACATTGTCCATATCGCCATCAACCACATCGTCTATCATCTCTTCCAATGTCTCTACGATTTACAAATAGAATACCGTATAATACCGGTCAATACAGTAAATACTAAATATAAATAATGTAACACACATATATACTGTTAGTTGCTGAGTTATCCCATTGCAGTATTGTATAAGGACTTGCATCTCGATTCTATGAAAATATTCCAGAACATGCAGATTGCAGGTACTGCGTGAATGATGAGCGCTAGGCCTCTACCTTCACTGCTACACTGTATTGGTAGGGTGGTTCATATTTCAACAATTTTTGAATTTCAGCTGGGTTCATGTTCTAATTTGTTCCAAATTGCATAACAACTCGTTTGATAACTTGCATCATAGTAGCTGCTTGAGCCGTCGCCCGGTCCCACATAAAATGTAATCGTGGGACTACTTCTTGTCATTGTTAGGTAAAAAGGTATACAAATTTAAATTTCTTGCACAATTTGCTACAGAATTGTCGTTGAACCCAAATGAAAATGTTAGTATTAAATTCTTTCACATGTCCACATCCAGTTCCCGCCCTAGCCGCAAGAGAGTCATATTCCCCATTTTTGTGAAAATCAACTTCTTATTCCTACCACATGGATATTATGCTCATTAGAACCACAATGACCGATTTAGTTGGTGTAGACACTTTCAAAATAAGCATAGAGCGAATCGTTTTTGAGATATTGCAGAAAATATGAAGTCCGGCACAAGTCAACATTAGCGCCTTGATGCGATATTGACAAATACACTAAAAATGATACTTATAATTATCTCAAGGCATCCACAATTCACACATAACTGCAGTGATCAATTTAGGGGATGTTGGCACTCTAAAAATATGAGTTGATTGATTAGTTCTCGGGTTATTGTACAAAATGTCTGGACTGAGTCAACTCAATATAAGGTCATTAATTGGTGGACCTAACCTTGATATTTTGTACAATAACTCAAAAACTAATCACTCAACTCATATTTTTAGAGTGTCAACATCCCCTAAATTGCTCAGTCAGTGCAGTTATGTGGGAATTGTGGATGCCATGAGAAAATTAGAATTATAATTTTTAGTGTATTTGTCAATACCACATCAAGGCGCTAATGTTGACTTGTATCGGACTTCGGTTCTACAATATTTCAAAAACTATTCGATCTATGCTTGTTTTGAAGGTGTCTAGACCAACTACATCGGTCATTGCGGTTCTAATGAGCATAATATCAATATGGTAGGGATACTAGAAGTTGATCATCACAATAATGGGGAATATGACTCACTTGCGGCAAGGGCGGGAACTGGATGTGGACATGTGAAAGAATTTAATACTAACATTTTCAGTTGGGTTCAACGACAATTCTGTTGTGTAAGAAATTTGAATTTGTACACCTTTTTACCTAACAATGACAAAAACTAGTCCCACGATTACATTTTATTTGGTTCCGGGTGACGGCTCAAGCAACTACTATGACGCCATGGTGGGTGTAGTTCCCGGAAACTCCAACACATTTTGAAGTTATCAAATGTATTTTGATGCAATTTGGAACAAATTAGAACATGAACCCAACTGAAATTCAAAAATTTTTGAAATATGAACCACCCCACTGTATTGGTCTATACCTGCTACCGTATATGTGTGTGTATCTGTGCAGTGCCGGTATAGAAAAAGGGGGTTAATGCAAAATAATAGTGCAAAATCAATGTCTCGTCTCGGCGAATTAAAAATTTGAATTAGTAGGCCTAATACTATGGTAATCACACAAGCACTGCATCACAGATACAACCTACCCGTACCGTGAGTAGAACCAATAATATAAGAATCGGAGCGACGTTCCTGCTGGGATTCCACGGCATTCATATCCTTTGAAGTTGGTACCGGTACCAGTGCCGGTACGAGTGCCGGTACAGGAATGTAATCATCTGTCGAACTGTCAGAATTTTCGTCGTTAGTAGAAATTTCTTCATCTTTTCCTTGCAAATTACAGAACTCTAAGTCAGAAACATCATTTATATTGCGGGCAGGTGACGACTGCGGAACGAGTGCGGATTCGGTAACCACGTCTGTCATATCTACGTCCGGCGGTAAGTAGGAATACTCTTCATTAGTAATCAATGGGGACTTTAGCAGTTCTTTTTGATTTCGGTTGAGTTCAGAAAATGTATCTTTAAAGCTATCATCGGAATCACTATTATTATTAACGTTGCCGACATTAAAATCAACATCCATAATTTGGTACCGGAATTTGGTACAGTATTAGAGCAGTATTATCGATCGGGCAATGTACCTGTCATGTACCGGTACCGTACCGTATAGGCCTATCATCCTATAATACAATTATAATACATGTAGGCCTATTGTATAGGCAGATAGATACGGTAGGGTCTAGAGTGTAGAGGCCGCCTCGGTAATCAGGGTAGTCTCGTTTCGGGTGTATACCAGATGACCGGCAACCGGTATAGCAGAAAATGTCCACCCCCTCAAAATTATCCTCCCGACTGCCCGGTTAAACGTTAGTGTAATTTAATTTTAACCCCCGGTTAGAATTCACTACTACCGGTAGGGTCAGAGGGGGGCCTATTTTAACCGGGAATGAAACTACTGTGATTTATTAGTGAAATTTAACCCACCTCATTGTATTCTTACCAGGCAGCCAGGGGTGGAAAAAATCAACGTTTTTTAAAGAAATAAAATAGATTAGATTTTTTTGCTTAGGGCCTACCGGTTTTTAAAAGGGGTTTTTTTTTTAGGTTTTTAAAAAAACCTACAGGTAAAGGATTTTTAGGTTTTTTTATTATACAGTCAGACAGTTCTGCAGTTGTAGCTTGTAGGCCTAATAGGCCTAGATCAGTACACAGTAGATACGGTATCGGTATAGGCCCCCTATAACTTTTTATAATTTGAACCTATTTCATTTGATTTATGGAGGAAGAGGACCTCCCCTCCCACGCCTCCCTCTGTCCCTCCAGACAGCCAGACCGCTGCCGCTCTGCCCTCTTCCAGTCTTCACAGATCTGCAGATAATAATCCACCACACAGCCACGCCACACTGTCACGTTAGGGTCCTACGAATTACCCAAAAAAACACAATATTACCAAAAAAAAACACAAAAATACACAAAAAAACACAATATTACCCAAAAAAAACTACGGGTACCCAAAAAGAATGTTTTTCATAAACAATGTATCTACAATAAGATTTAGGTTAATTGTAAGAAGAGTTTCAGTTTTCAATTTTCACTTTTTTCAAAATATTACATTTTGTTCATTTTAAGATTCCTTTAATCTGTTAATGACCTACTGCCACCGGTTTACCGGCAAGCCTACCCAGCCATACTGCCAGACAGCATGCAAAATCAGATTTCTTAATTAATGGAAAATTTTCTAACCAAAACAATAAACGATAACCAAAGAACACAGGTTACAGTCTTATTTTTCCAACCCTATAGGATAGGCCTATAAATTATTTTTGTTTTATTTTCACCCCCAGCAGCCCAGGTTAGAATGATGTCTGCATGTGGCATGGATCGGATCAGTCTAGGCCTACCTACCTACTCTACTGCAGTACTGGCAGACAGTACTGCCGACTGGACCGCCTTACAGCCTTAGCACAGTACCGGTAGCACGCCATGGCCGTAGGCTAAACACTGTAGGCCTATAGCTGTAGGCCTCTGGCCTATTGCTGTTGCATTCTTTGCATTGTCCTGTTCTGTCAGTCTGTTCAGCTGTTGTCTGACTGTCTTCCGCTGTACCGGTATAGCTTTAGGGCGTAGGCCTATCTGCCTATTGCCGTTGCATTATCATGTCACATGTTGTCTGAGTCTGACAGTGTTCCACATCCACTTACATACCGAAATTGTCGTTATTAGTTGGAATGGACTGCCCAACTGTCTGATTGCAAGATCGACAGTTGACAGTTTCGAGATCTGACTGCAAGATCGAACTTTAATTGCTACGGTACCGGTACCAGTACTGCAGTACAGCAGTATTCAGGTATTACAGTACTGCAGTACAGCTGCAGTATTACAGTATTAATTGTATCTTTAAGTGTATTACGTTATGTTCTTTAAGTCTTTAAGTGTAATTACATTGTATCCGATTTTATCGACTGATATGTAACTTTCTGTGTATACTCGTGATACTATATAGACTGTCATTTTATTGAATTTGTTTAGTAATTCTAATGTATATTTGTAATTTTTAGTGTATGTATCTGACTTTATCGACTGTTATGTAATTTGCTGTGTATACTCGTGATTTTACAGACGTCACTTTAACCCTTTAGCAAGCAAGACATTTTATTAGTAACCATTTTTATAAGAACACTATTTTAATTTAACTGCGTCCTTTTATGTTTCAATTGTTTTATATATGTTTTTGTCATTGTTTCGTAAACATGGTCGGTATTGGTCGCAATACTTAATTACTTACCGGTACTGTTATAATTACTTTCAGTTGGACTTTCTTTTGGTGTGTACGGGTTCCATAAGCATTAGCTTTCTTATACCCAAACTATTAAACATTAAACATTAAACATTAAACATTAATTAGTTCCAGTTAGCTAGTACCGTAGTACATCGACTACATCGACTGTGCTAACCGGGCCACTTAGCGTCCACCCAAAATATGTTAATATTACAATCTGACAATAGGATCGCCAGAACCTTTCTCCCCAAACACTACCTTTAATCTATTGTGAACAGTTGGGCAGTCCATTCCAACTAATAACGACACTTTATTCGGTATGTCGAGATACGTTATCACTACGATACCACTAAGTTGTTTATACTTGTTTGTTTCTATACTTGTCGGCCTCCTTGCGTTGATATTTAAAGCTTGCGTTATCCTTAAAGGATCGCATTTCTCCGAGAATCTATATTCTGGTGTGATAGACTCTACCATGCACTGACCTACCATCAATCTCACTACTTCGTCCTTATTACTAATAATAATAATAATAATAATATATATTTATTTATATAGCGCCAAATTTACATAATATACGTACTCTAAGGCGCTGACAGCACATAGTACACAGTAATTAATAGTTCGTGACTGCCATAGCAATAGTTATGAAATAAAAAAATCAACTAAAATAATGTAGTAATTAAAAACCAACAATAAAAACATCATAAAATATAGTAAAAACAAACAATAAAAACGATCATCGTAAATATTGTAGCATATAGTAAAAAACAAACAATAAAAAAACGATCAACGCAAGCATTCCAGTGCGGGTTAAATTAAAATGTAATTAATGGCAGAATAGAATATAATGGCAGTGATAATGAATTAAAATTAATAGTAAAAACAAACAATAAAAACAACTGTTATGGTGGACTTTTTAAGATTTAAAATATATTGATGTTAAAAACAATCGTGTATACATCCAGTACTTAAGTTAAAATTAAATTTAAAATTGAAAGTAATTAATTAAAAAATGTCAGTCGTCCATTAAAACAAATAAATAATGTTTAGTTTAGATTTAACTTCATATGCACAGCGTAATATAGGACACTAGTTTACGTGGTATTCCAGATTGTACAGGTGAGTTTTTAGACGTTTCTTAAAAATGCCCACATTCGATGATTCGCGTATGGCCGGAGGCAATGCGTTCCATACAGTTGGAGCAGCAATGGAGAACGATCGCCTACCATAATGTTCCGTATTGTAGCGAGGGGCCACGAGTAAACCCAGCCCGCTGGATCGCATCTCGCGGATGGGTAGGTACGGAGTTAGTAAGTCGCTTAGATACTTCGGGGCACAGTTATTTACGCATTTCCAAGTTAGCAAGGCAATTTTAAAGTCTATACGGCGAACTATAGGTAACCAGTGCAATGCTTTTAGGGTTGGAGTTATATGGTCCCTCTTCTTTACACCACATAGAAGTCGAGCCGCGGAGTTTTGAACGTACTGTAGTTTCTGAATGGATTTTTTTGGCAGACCGTAGTAGAGAGAATTATTGGCGTCAAGCTTTGATGTTACAAGTGCGTGTATAAGTATTTCCATGTTTTGTTTGTTGACGTATCGCTTTATCTTTGAAAGATTCCTTAAATGGAAGAATGCCTCACGAACGGTGATTCCTATTTGCTTGCACATTGTAAGCTGAGAGTCTAATTCGAACCCGATATTGCGAACGTTTGGGCTGCACGATATTATGTCGCTCCCAATGGTCAGTACTGGGGGGTCCTGCTGGATGCCGAACCTGGACTGCAATAACAGGACTTTAGTTTTATCGGAATTCATTTTTAAGTAGTTTTTATCCATCCACTCCAGCACATCCACGAGGCAACTCTCAGTTACTTTTACAGCGCTGTTTAATTCAATTGGCTTGAAAATCAAATATAATTGGGTATCATCCGCGTAGAAATGACAATGTAGACCATGCCGCTTTATTACAGCTGATAGTGAACGCGTGTATACCGTAAACAGAATCGGACCCAATACCGAACCCTGTGGTAGTCCATAGCGGAGGTGCTTTGCGATGGAATATGTATTCCCAATACGCACCTGTTGCGAGCGCTCCGATAGATATGATACGAACCATTTAAGGGCGACGCCATCAATGCCAATATCGTGTTTAAGTATCTGCAATAGTTTGCTATGTTCAACCGTGTCGAATGCCGCGCTTAAATCAAGTGTGATAAACAAACACACCGAACCATCGTCAATTCCACGAAGTACCGTATCAGCAACAGATAACAAAGCAGTTTCCGTACCGTGTAATGGGCGGTAGGCACTCTGGTAGGGTTCATGCAGACCGTTCAGATTCATGTGGTGCTTTAACTGCTCTACCACCACCTTCTCAGTTAATTTGGAAATGTACAGTAAGTTCGAAACCGGTCTAAAGTGATTGAGTATTTCCGGGTCTAATCGCAATTTCTTTAGTATTGGTGTGAGAATTGCTTCTTTGAAACGCGAAGCCACAGTTCCAGTTCGTAAAGATAAGTTAATTATCAATGTAATGACCATCAATAGTGGTTTTAAGGACATCTTTAGTATGCTGGTTGGAATCGGGTCACGTGGACTTGATTTTGACTTCGAGTCGCTTATCAGTTTTTCAACGCCGTCGCTCGTTACGTCACAAAATTTGTGAAGGACCGGTGCCGGAGGCGTCCCGGACGGCGCGGGAGGCACCCCGGGCGGCTTCCCGGACGGTGCGGGAGGCGTCCCGGACGGCGCCCCGGATGGCGCAGGAGGTACCCTGGTCGGAGCGAGAGGCGCCCAGGATGACGTGGGAGGCGTCCCTGACGGTCCTTGAGGCGTCCCGGACGGCGCGGGAGGCGTACCAGATGGCCTGGGAGGCGACCCGCATGGCGTGGGTGTAGGCACCCCGGACGGCGCGGGCAGCACCCCAGACGGCGAGGGAGGCGTCCCGGATGGCGTGGGAGGCGTCCCGGATGGCCTGGGAGGCGACCCGCATGGCGTGGGTGGAGGCACCCCGGACGGCGCGGGCAGCACCCCAGACGGCGAGGGAGGCGTCCCGGATGGCGTGGGAGGCGTCCCGGATGGCGTCCCGGATGACGTCCCATTGTGGTTTAGACCATCTCGAATAGATTTAATCTTATTATCGAAGTAGTTTACAAATCTGTTAGCTAATTCCAATTCAGAATTATGTCTCGGTAATATAACCTTATTTCCTCTGTGTAAAACTTTATTGACGACTTTAAATAGTGTTTTTAGGTCCTCTGAATTGTTCTTGATTATCCCGCTATAATATTGTTCCTTAGCCGTTGAGATGGCCGCCGCTACCTTGTAACATTGGTTTCTGTATTCCAAGAGGTCAACATGCAGTTTCGTTGTCCGATATTTGCGCTCCAATCGGCGTCTAGTTCTCTTCTCATTGGCTATTGACTCGGTATACCATGGTGCCATTGGACGCTCAATTACTGTCTTCGTTACCAATGGTGCATGTCTATCCAGTAGTGATAATAGTGTTTTGTCATAGAGTTCTACCAGTTGGTCAACGTCATGCGGTAGTGGGTTTACACATAATGCTGATGTTTCGATATCTGAGATCAAGTTGCCCATGTTTATACGGCTCAGTTTCCTGTGCGAAATAATCTTTTTTACCGCAATAGGTTTTGGTAGTGATATATCAAAACATATTAAGTAGTGATCCGAGATACCGATGTCACACACCCGTATATCCTTAATTATATCGATATCGTCTTTGTGCATCAACACCAAATCTAAAGTGTGTCCTTTGCGGTGTGTTGCCTCATGTAATAATTGTTCCATGCCAAAACAGTTCACAACATCTAAGAAACTTGCAGATTCCTTATTTGTTGAATCATCCACCCAGAAGTTAAAATCTCCCATAATAATTAATTTCCCCGTTGCCACCATAAGTTGTTGCAGTAGATCACTAAATTCCTCAAGGAACATCGATGTATTTAGTTTGTTTACTGTTGAGGGATAAGTACGGTACAGAATTAACAGGCGGAAGTAGGCACCAAGGTGCGTTAGTGTCAATTCAATATATTCGAAAGATCGATATGTAGCTCGTACGATCTTGAATGGTTCCATATCCAAACTGCCCTTGTAAGCGCAGCCAACTCCACCACCTGATGTCCATGTTCTGGGTTCGTGTGCGAATTTAAATCCAGCAGGGCACGTTTCCTCCACGACAGAGTCATCCTCATCCTTGCCTGTCAGCCATGTCTCCGTAAGAGCAAGTATGTCAATATTCAAGTCGACTATATAATCCTTAATTATTGCAGCCTTATTATTTATTTACTACATAGTTATTGTTGTTTACAGCCATGTATGTCTCTTGGCCTTGTTATCAATCCTATCCTGTTCACTATTATTTTTTCAGTAATCGTAAACGCAGTGCCGCTTGGGTTTTCTTGCCATGTGTAAATGCGCCTCCCCCGTGGTGATTTAGCTATCCATTCCGTACAGTTTGCTGTATCATGGATTTCCTTTTCATGTATTTGACACTTTACTCTAGGATCATATGGGACGTTTAGTTTACCTTTCTTCTGGTCCTCTCCCCGCGGTCGATATTTAAGGTTACTGTTCAAGTTCCTTCCTTGATATCCCAATCTACAGTATATCCTTCATTCTGTATACTGTACTTGCGTATGGAAGTGATTGCTGTTGCTCTGGCATTGAACTTACCATGCTATGTTCTACGAGTTGTTTATATTCATTTCATGTTTAGTTTAGTTTAGTTTATTTCGCCACACATGTTAAAATACATAAATACAACAAACAATTATACCTGGCATCAACTTATACATACGCTACTGCGTGTTACACGGGATTGTTGCTAAATAATAATAAACACTGGTTTTACATTACATGGGTTTAGTCTAAAGGCGTTCACTTTTTCTAAACGCTTGTAGCGCTAAAGATTGATAGTAACAAGCGCGAAATCGTTCAAAGGTCCGCGTCTACTAATTCCTGAACTATCCCCCTTGAATGGATTACTACCAATCTTATTACCAAAAAATTAACTGGAAAGAGGGATTGAACTCAGTACCTAGAGATCCAAGTCCGACCAACTTCGCCACTGCGCCGCATGAAGCGTTATAAAACTAAAACCTAACTGGAAATTAACAACAACAACAGAGTGAGTCTCGCAACGCGGGCCTAAAAAAGTGGTCGGGAAGTGAAGCTCTCTTTGTTTAAAATTTTTAATGTGTTAAAATTATTATTTTTTAAATAATATAAAAAGATTAGGGGGGGGGGGGGGGGGGGTGTCGTGTCATTAACTTACGACACTATATTCCGTGGTATGGTATAAGAGTTAGTTTCGTGATAATTTCCGTTGTTTTGTCCAGAGAATACAATTTACACTCACAAAGTGCTACTGTACATTACACCATGGCGTAATAAATATATACCAAATTACTTAGCAATACGATTTTAAGAGAAGGGCAAATTCTTCGGCTATGTGGGGGCATGCGATGTCAATCCACCCACGTGTAAGAATATAATACTCAACACAAAAGTTCACCCATTACGTGCTAATAACCCTGTTAGTCGTTAATAATTACATATTACAATAAACTAGGCTACTTATACAGTAAAAAAGTAATTATATCGATAAATTACTTGCTCAGAAAATTACATTGGATATAAGTGGCTTATATTAATTATTACAATCAATTACAATACTCAATAGAGTTCATCGCTGGGGCTTTAAATATTTCAGTGACAAAGTACCGGTACTAAATTTACGGATGTCAGTAATTTTAATTTAATTAGACGATACACTCGTACAGTTGGCCTATATAACAATTTACAAAACTGTGATAATAAAATATTTCCAATAAATAACAAACGCAGTGAATTAAGTAGTACTGTAAAGTACTTTTACCAGTTTCCACTCTGTAGTTTCCGTCTTTGTAGTTTTATTCTAAAATAACTGTCGGCCTAACATTACGAAAACGACCAGAGACGTAGCGAGCCCTTCTGGCGCTCAGGGGAATGAAGCTTGCTCTTTAGTACAGCAACTTGCGCATTGAAGAAGTTTGCACTTAATTTGAAATAAATACATAAACCCATTAAAAAGTTTTTGCAATTTTAGCTTTTACAGACTAGCATCGGTTGGTAGGCCTACTATGTACTACCAGTTGCTACAAATAAACAATTAATACTAATTAAACTGTATTATAATATTTATATTATTATAAGTTAAACTTTATATCCCCTTATAATGAAACAGTTCGTGCTGACGTTGTGGTTTATGATTTTAGTTCTTCATGTTTCTATGACAATGGGAAATACCCAAACAAACATGATTCAAGGCAAGTAGCGGTAGCTAATGAGACACTTTTACGGGTAATAAGAAAGGTATTACATGCCCTACTATTATAGATCTTTATTAGGTTATGCTTAGTAACCAAACTTGAATGAAAGTTATGGATTTATTAATTGAAGGTACATCCACTATGGTATACGTACAGTTATTTAACAACGGATTAATAACGCATTGGATACACTGCAATTAAAATATTTGTAGAAAATCGACACATACGTGTTGCTGACTGCTGATATACATACTGCCCTCCTAAGGCAAAACCATGTAACTCAAGAAATCGAGTTTTGAGAAAAATCAACCAAAAGTTAACGAATCTGCACAAAAACATGTAAATGTCTGTGTGAACATTTTCAACACTAAAGTTTAGTCAAATAGTATATTTAAATAGCTAGAAAGTCTTACAGCTCCAAACTTAAGCTAGCTATTTAAAAAATGTAATTTATTTTGATTTTCGAGTTACATGGACGGAATTACCTTACAAATTCTAACCAGTTTACTTACAGTATATTACATCATGTAAATTATATAAATTTCCACAGCTGTTCCTAAGCCAATACAATGTAACTCGCACGAGATACATGGTGTACGCTTATAGTTACATGGAGTGTCATTATCACATTAGGGTTACATGGTTCTGCCTTGGCATGCCTTAACAAATTCATATAACAAAGACACATGACCTGTACAAAAACAAATGTGATAACTTTCGTTTATTGTTTTGGTTCCTCCAACACGCCTCTGTGACCTGCTCCTTTACTAACCCGCTCCTTTAAATGGCAATGGGACCTAACGCTCTTTGTGACTTAACGCGACTTTACCTCTTTGTTTTGTACAAAGGGTTTTGGGACTTTGTTTTGTACTCACCCTACTGCGACGACTATTCTAAATATATTGTGTATTTACAATTCTTTAGGGTCAACCAATGATGTACGAAGAGTTGAGTCGTCAGCTGTGGAAACCAAAGTTAATAGAAGAAACCCTCAAAGGAGAAGTTATTATTGCGGATTTCTATTCAGTTGTCGTTAACGAAATTATAATTATTTATTACAGTACTCTGCAAACAGTATATACTATGTTACTCCTTTATTGGCTCTATGAGTTTACTCTCGGATATTAATTTATATTATATGTGTGGAAAACTGGGCGTTTTAGATTTGAGAGATAGTCCTTGATAGATAAGTTGGCGCCAGTTACCGAGGGAGTGCAGCCAAGTGACGGCTACCAATACAATATTAACAACATACAGTTGTAGGTGAGATATTTCTTTAGGTAGAAAATGTGAAAAAGTTTATTTGAAGTAAGCAACCACTGAGTTTATTTAATATTGTGAATAATGAGGAAACAGGATTAAAGACTGCTGCTGCAGAGGTTTGCACAAGGCACCAGGTTGTCGACTTGAGAGTGAGGAAAAAGTGCCGTGCAGCCTCTTAAATACTTTCTTAGGAAGCGATCTGATTGGCTAGCTACTTAAGGATACTGCTGAGTGGCCAATTTTTAACTTTTTGATTGGAAAGGCAGTAAGGGACACTCCCGCTAGAGGTGTGTTAGACAAAGTGCCTGGAAACACAGTTGTAAGGACAATATCACCTGGAAACACATAGTTGTAAGGATGGAAACACCTAGTTGTAAGGACGGAATCACCCTAAGACACAGTTGTAAGGACGGAAACACCTGGAAACACATACACTTGGAAACACATAGTTGTAAGGACTGAAACACCTGGAAACACATAGTTGTTAGGACGGAAACACCTGGAAACACATAGTTGTAAGGACGGAAACACATAGTTGTAAGGACGATATCACCTGGAAACACATAGTTGTAAGGATGGAAACACCTAGTTGTAAGGACGGAATCACCCTGAAACACATAGGGCCTAGATGTAGGGACGGAATCACCCTGAAACACAGTTGTAAGGACGGAAACACCTGAAAACACATAGTTGTAAGGACGGAAACACCTGGAAACATATAGTTGTAAGGACGGAAACACCTGGAAACACATAGTTGTAAGGACAGAAACACCTGGAAACACATAGTTGTAAGGACGAAAACACCTGGAAACACATAGTTGTAAGGACGGAAACACCTAGTTGTAAAGACGGAAACACGGAAACATATAGTTGTAAGGACGAAAACACCTGGAAACACATAGTTGTAAGGACGGAAACACATAGTTGTAAGGACGGAATCACATAGTTGTAAGGACGGAAACACCTGGAAACACATAGTTGTAAGGACGGAAACACCTGTAAACCCATAGTTGTAAGGACGGAAACACCTGGAAACGCATAGTCGTAAGGACGGAAACACCTGGAAACACATAGGGGTAAGGACGGAAACACCTAGTTGTAAAGACGGAAACACCTGGAAACAAATAGTTGTAAGGACGGAAACACCTGGAAACACATGGTTGTAAGGACGGAAACACCTGGAAACACATAGTTGTAAGGACGGAAACACCTGGAAACACATAGTTGTAAGGACGGAAACACCTGGAAACACATAGTTGTAAGGACGGAAACACCTGGAAACACATAGTTGTAAGGACGGAAACACCTAGTTGTAAAGACGGAAACACTTGGAAACAAATAGTTGTAAGGACGGAAACACCTGGAAACACATGGTTGTAAGGACGGAAACACCTGGAAACACATAGTTGTAAGGACGGAAACACCTGGAAACACATAATTGTAAGGACGGAAACACCTGGAAACACATAGTTGTAAGGACGAAAACACCTAGTTGTAAGGACGGAAACACATAGTTGTAAGGACGGAAACACCTGGAAACACATAGATGTAAGGACGGAAACACCTGGAAACACATAGTTGTAAGGACGAAACACCTGGAAACACATAGTTGTAAGGACGGAAACACCTGGAAACACATAGTTGTAAGGACGGAAACACCTGGAAACACATAGTTGTAAGGACGAAAACACCTAGTTGTAAAGACGGAAGCACATAGTTGTAAGGACGGAAACACATAGTTGTAAGGACGGAAACACATAGTTGTAAGGACGGAATCACCCTGAAACACAGTTGTAAGGACGGAAACACCTGAAAACACATAGTTGTAAGGACGGAAACACCTGGAAACATATAGTTGTAAGGACGGAAACACCTGGAAACACATAGTTGTAAGGACAGAAACACCTGGAAACACATAGTTGTAAGGACGAAAACACCTGGAAACACATAGTTGTAAGGACGGAAACACCTAGTTGTAAAGACGGAAACACGGAAACATATAGTTGTAAGGACGAAAACACCTGGAAACACATAGTTGTAAGGACGGAAACACATAGTTGTAAGGACGGAATCACATAGTTGTAAGGACGGAAACACCTGGAAACACATAGTTGTAAGGACGGAAACACCTGTAAACCCATAGTTGTAAGGACGGAAACACCTGGAAACGCATAGTCGTAAGGACGGAAACACCTGGAAACACATAGGGGTAAGGACGGAAACACCTAGTTGTAAAGACGGAAACACCTGGAAACAAATAGTTGTAAGGACGGAAACACCTGGAAACACATGGTTGTAAGGACGGAAACACCTGGAAACACATAGTTGTAAGGACGGAAACACCTGGAAACACATAGTTGTAAGGACGGAAACACCTGGAAACACATAGTTGTAAGGACGGAAACACCTGGAAACACATAGTTGTAAGGACGGAATCACCCTGAAACACAGTTGTAAGGACGGAAACACCTGAAAACACATAGTTGTAAGGACGGAAACACCTGGAAACATATAGTTGTAAGGACGGAAACACCTGGAAACACATAGTTGTAAGGACAGAAACACCTGGAAACACATAGTTGTAAGGACGAAAACACCTGGAAACACATAGTTGTAAGGACGGAAACACCTAGTTGTAAAGACGGAAACACGGAAACATATAGTTGTAAGGACGAAAACACCTGGAAACACATAGTTGTAAGGACGGAAACACATAGTTGTAAGGACGGAATCACATAGTTGTAAGGACGGAAACACCTGGAAACACATAGTTGTAAGGACGGAAACACCTGTAAACCCATAGTTGTAAGGACGGAAACACCTGGAAACGCATAGTCGTAAGGACGGAAACACCTGGAAACACATAGGGGTAAGGACGGAAACACCTAGTTGTAAAGACGGAAACACCTGGAAACAAATAGTTGTAAGGACGGAAACACCTGGAAACACATGGTTGTAAGGACGGAAACACCTGGAAACACATAGTTGTAAGGACGGAAACACCTGGAAACACATAGTTGTAAGGACGGAAACACCTGGAAACACATAGTTGTAAGGACGGAAACACCTGGAAACACATAGTTGTAAGGACGGAAACACCTAGTTGTAAAGACGGAAACACCTGGAAACAAATAGTTGTAAGGACGGAAACACCTGGAAACACATAGTTGTAAGGACGGAAACACCTGGAAACACATAGTTGTAAGGACGAAAACACCTAGTTGTAAGGACGGAAACACATAGTTGTAAGGACGGAAACACCTGGAAACACATAGATGTAAGGACGGAAACACCTGGAAACACATAGTTGTAAGGACGAAACACTTGGAAACACATAGTTGTAAGGACGGAAACACCTGGAAACACATAGTTGTAAGGACGGAAACACCTGGAAACACATAGTTGTAAGGACGAAAACACCTAGTTGTAAAGACGGAAGCACATAGTTGTAAGGACGGAAACACATAGTTGTAAGGACGGAAACACATAGTTGTAAGGACGGAAACACCTGGAAACACATAGTTGTAAGGACGGAAACACCTGGAAACACATAGTTGTAAGGACGGAAACACCTGGAAACACATAGTTGTAAGGACGAAACACCTGGAAACACATAGTTGTAAGGACGGAAACTCCTGGAATCACATAGTTGTAAGGACGGAAACACCTGGAAACACATAGTTGTAAGGACGAAAACACCTAGTTGTAAAGACGGAAACACATAGTTGTAAGGACGGAAACACATAGTTGTAAGGACGGAAACACCTGGAAACACATAGTTGTAAGGACGGAAACACCTGGAAACACATAGTTGTAAGGACGAAAACACCTATTTGTAAAGACGGAAACACATAGTTGTAAGGACGGAAACACATAGTTGTAAGGACGGAAACACATAGTTGTAAGGACGGAAACACCTGGAAACACATAGATGTAAGGACGGAAACACCTGGAAACACATAGTTGTAAGGACGAAACACCTGGAAACACATAGTTGTAAGGACGGAAACACCTGGAAACACATAGTTGTAAGGACGGAAACACCTGGAAACACATGGTTGTAAGGACGGAAACACCTGGAAACACATAGTTGTAAGGACGGAAACACCTGGACACACATAGTTGTAAGGACGGAAACACCTGGAAACACATAGTTGTAAGGACGAAAACACCTAGTTGTAAAGACGGAAACACATAGTTGTAAGGACGGAAACACATAGTTGTAAGGACGGAAACACATAGTTGTAAAGACGGAAACACATAGTTGTAAGGACGGAAACACATAGTTGTAAGGACGGAAACACATAGTTGTAAGGACGGAAACACCTGGAAACACATAGATGTAAGGACGGAAACACCTGGAAACACATAGTTGTAAGGACGAAACACCTGGAAACACATAGTTGTAAGGACGGAAACACCTGGAAACACATAGTTGTAAGGACGGAAACACCTGGAAACACATAGTTGTAAGGACGAAACACCTGGAAACACATAGATGTAAGGACGGAAACACCTGGAAACACATAGTTGTAAGGACGAAACACCTGGAAACACATAGTTGTAAGGACGGAAACACCTGGAAACACATAGTTGTAAGGACGGAAACACCTGGAAACACATGGTTGTAAGGACGGAAACACCTGGAAACACATAGTTGTAAGGACGGAAACACCTGGACACACATAGTTGTAAGGACGGAAACACCTGGAAACACATAGTTGTAAGGACGAAAACACCTAGTTGTAAAGACGGAAACACATAGTTGTAAGGACGGAAACACATAGTTGTAAGGACGGAAACACATAGTTGTAAAGACGGAAACACATAGTTGTAAGGACGGAAACACATAGTTGTAAGGACGGAAACACATAGTTGTAAGGACGGAAACACCTGGAAACACATAGATGTAAGGACGGAAACACCTGGAAACACATAGTTGTAAGGACGAAACACCTGGAAACACATAGTTGTAAGGACGGAAACACCTGGAAACACATAGTTGTAAGGACGGAAACACCTGGAAACACATAGTTGTAAGGACGAAAACACCTAGTTGTAAAGACGGAAACACATAGTTGTAAGGACGGAAACACATAGTTGTAAGGACGGAAACACATAGTTGTAAGGACGGAAACACCTGGAAACACATAGTTGTAAGGACGGAAACACCTGGAAACACATAGTTGTAAGGACGGAAACACCTGGAAACACATAGTTGTAAGGACGAAACACCTGGAAACACATAGTTGTAAGGACGGAAACACCTGGAAACACATAGTTGTAAGGACGGAAACACCTGGAAACACATAGTTGTAAGGACGAAAACACCTAGTTGTAAAGACGGAAACACATAGTTGTAAGGACGGAAACACATAGTTGTAAGGACGGAAACACCTGGAAACACATAGTTGTAAGGACGGAAACACCTGGAAACACATAGTTGTAAGGACGAAAACACCTAGTTGTAAAGACGGAAACACATCGTTGTAAGGACGGAAACACATAGTTGTAAGGACGGAAACACATAGTTGTAAGGACGGAAACACCTGGAAACACATAGATGTAAGGACGGAAACACCTGGAAACACATAGTTGTAAGGACGAAACACCTGGAAACACATAGTTGTAAGGACGGAAACACCTGGAAACACATAGTTGTAAGGACGGAAACACCTGGAAACACATGGTTGTAAGGACGGAAACACCTGGAAACACATAGTTGTAAGGACGGAAACACCTGGACACACATAGTTGTAAGGACGGAAACACCTGGAAACACATAGTTGTAAGGACGAAAACACCTAGTTGTAAAGACGGAAACACATAGTTGTAAGGACGGAAACACATAGTTGTAAGGACGGAAACACATAGTTGTAAGGACGGAAACACCTGGAAACACATAGATGCAAGGACGGAAACACCTGGAAACACATAGTTGTAAGGACGAAACACCTGGAAACACATAGTTGTAAGGACGGAAACACCTGGAAACACATAGTTGTAAGGACGGAAACACCTGGAAACACATAGTTGTAAGGACGGAAACACCTGGAAACACATAGTTGTAAGGACGGAAACACCTAGTTGTAAAGACGGAAACACGGAAACATATAGTTGTAAGGACGAAAACACCTGGAAACACATAGTTGTAAGGACGGAAACACCTGTAAACCCATAGTTGTAAGGACGGAAACACCTGGAAACGCATAGGGGTAAGGACGGAAACACCTAGTTGTAAAGAAGGAAACACCTGGAAACAAATAGTTGTAAGGACGGAAACACCTGGAAACACATGGTTGTAAGGACGGAAACACCTGGAAACACATAGTTGTAAGGACGGAAACACCTGGAAACACATAATTGTAAGGACGGAAACACATAGTTGTAAGGACGGAAACACCTGGAAACACATAGTTGTAAGGACGGAAACACCTGGAAACGCATAGTTGTAAGGACGGAAACACCTGGAAACACATAGTTGTAAGGACGAAAACACCTAGTTGTAAAGACGGAAACACATAGTTGTAAGGACGGAAACACCTGGAAACACATAGTTGTAAGGACGGAAACACCTAGTTGTAAAGACGGAAACACGGAAACATATAGTTGTAAGGACGGAAACACCTGGAAACACATAGTTGTAAGGACGGAAACACCTAGTTGTAAAGACGGAAACACGGAAACATATAGTTGTAAGGACGAAAACACCTGGAAACACATAGTTGTAAGGGGAAGATGGGAATGTGGGAAGATGGGAAGGTGGATGGGAATGTGGGAAGGTGTGGGAATGTGGGAAGATGGGAATGTGGGAAGGTGGATGGGAATTTGGGATGGTGGGTGGGAATGAAGGAAGATGGGAATGCGGGAAGGTGGGTGGGAATTTGGGAAGATGGGAATGCGGGAAGGTGGGTGGGAATTTGGGAAGGTGGGCGGGAATGTGGGAAAAAGGTTGTGTGGGAAGTTGGGTGGGAATATAGGAAGATGGGAAGGTGGGTGGGAATGTGGAAATGTAGGAAGATGGGAATGTGGGAAGATGGGAATGTGGGAAGATGGGAATGCGGGAAGGTGGCTGGGAATTTGGGAAGGTGGGCGGGAATGTGGGAAGATGGATGGGAATGTGGGAAGATGGGAATGTGGATGGGAATTTGGGAAGGTGGGCGGGAATGTGGGAAGGTGGGTGGGAATGTAGGAAGATGTGAATGTGGAAAGGTGGATGGGAATGTGGGAAGGTGGGTGGGAATTTGGGAAGGTGGGCGGGAATGTGGGAAGATGGGAATGTGGGAAGGTGGGTGGGAACGTAGGAAGATGGGAATGTGGGAAGGTGGACGGGAATGTGGGAAGGTGGGTGGGAATTTGGGAAGGTGGGCGGGAATGTGGGAAGATGGGAATGTGGGAAGGTGGATGGGAATGTGGGAATATGGGTGGGAATGTAGGAAGACGGAATGTGGGAAGATGGGAATGACGTTATTTTTACCTACCAAAAGAGGGAAAGGAGCAGGTTAAATAGGCGGGCTTTTCTAACCTAAACAATAAACGATATTGTTACCAATTGAGAGAAATGTGCAGGTTACAAGGACGCTCTTTCTAACCAAAACAATAAACGATGTTGTTACCAATTGAGTGAAAGGAGCAGGTTACAAGGAGGCTCTTTCTAACCAAAACAATAAACGATGTTGTTACCAATTGAGTGAAAGGAGCAGGTTACAAGGACGCTCTTTCTAACCAAAACAATAAACGATGTTGTTACCAATTGAGTGAAAGGAGCAGGTTACAAGGAGGCTCTTTCTAACCAAAACAATAAACGATGTTGTTACCAATTGAGTGAAAGGAGCAGGTTACAGAGGCGGGCTTCTCTAACCAAAACAATAAACGATATTGTTCCCAATTGAGGGAGAGGAGATGGTTAAATAGGCGGGCTTTTCTAACCTAAACAATAAACGATATTGTTACCAATTGAGAGAAATGTGCAGGTTACAAGGACGCTCTTTCTAACCAAAACAATAAACGATGTTGTTACCAATTGAGTGAAAGGAGCAGGTTACAAGGAGGCTCTTTCTAACCAAAACAATAAACGATGTTGTTACCAATTGAGTGAAAGGAGCAGGTTACAGAGGCGGGCTTCTCTAACCAAAACAATAAACGATATTGTTCCCAATTGAGGGAGAAGAGCAGGTTACAGTGGCGGGCTTTTCTAACTAAAACAATAAACGATATTGTTACCAATTGAGTGAAAGGAGCAGGTTACAGGGACGCTCTTTCTAACCAAAACTATAAACGATGTTGTTACCAATTGAGGGAAAGGAGCAGGTTACAGGGATGCTCTTTCTAACCAAAACAATAAACGATGTTGTTACCAACTGAGGGAAAGGAGCAGGTTACAGGGACGATCTTTCTAACCAAAACAATAAACGATGTTGTTACCAATTGAGGGAAAGGAGCAGGTTACAGAGGCGGGCTTTTCTAACCAAAACGAAATTGTTACCAATTGAGAGAAAGGAGCAGGTTACAGAGGCGGGCTTTTCTAAACGAAACAATAAACTATGTTGTTACCATTTGAAGGAGAGGAGTAGTTTACAGAGGCGGCTTTTCAGTACAAAACAATAAACGTTGTTTTTACCTACCAATTGAGAGAAAGGAGCAGGTCACAGCAGCGGGCATTTCTAACCAAAACAATAAACGTTGTTGTGTTGTTATCTACCAATTTAAGGAAAGGAGCAGGTTACAGCAACGGGCTTTTCTATCCAAACAATATACATTGTTATTCACATCTTCCCACAGTCCCATCAACCTTCCCACCTTCCTACAATCCCATGAACCTTCCCATCTTCCCACCCAGCCACCATCCCACATTCCCATCCACCTCCCCACATTCCCACCCACCTTCCCACATTCCTATCTTCCTACATTACCATCCACCTTCCCACATTCTCATCCATCGTACCATCTTCCCACATTCCCATCCACCTTCCCACATTCCCATCTTCCTACAATCCCATCCACTTTCCCACATTCCGATCCACCTTACCACATTCCCATCTTGCCACATTCCCATCTTCCTCATTCCCACCCACCTTCCCATCTCCCCCACCTCCCCACATTCCCATCTTCCTACAATCCCATCCACTTTCCCACATCCCCACCCACCTTCCCATCTTCCCACATTCCCATCCAC
The DNA here is from genome assembly GCA_032718475.1 of Nemertoderma westbladi. Lineage (NCBI taxonomy): Eukaryota > Metazoa > Xenacoelomorpha > Nemertodermatida > Nemertodermatidae > Nemertoderma > Nemertoderma westbladi. The sequence goes on from JAUCBJ010008006.1 coordinate 76,080, forward strand.
CTTCCCATCTTCCTACATTCCCATCTTCTCACATTCCCATCCAACTTCCCACATTCCCATCTTCCTAATTCCCTCCCACCTTTCCACATTCCCATCTTCCCATCCACCTTCCCAAATTCTCATCTTCCCACATTCCCATCTTCCTACATTCTCACCCACCTTCCCACATTCCCATCTACCTTCCCACCTTCCTACATTCCCAACCACCTTCCCACATTCCCATCCACCTTCCCACATTCCCATCCACCTTCCCAAATTCCAATCCACCTTCCAACATTCCCATCCACCTTCCCACATTCCCATCTTCCTACATTCCCATCCAGCTTCCCACATTCCTCATTCCCACCCACCTTCCCACATTCCCATCTTCCTACATTCCAATCCACCTTCCTACATTCCCATCTTCCTACATTCCCACCCACCTTCCCACATTTCCATCCACCTCCCCATATTCCCACATTCCAACCACCTTCCTACATTCTTACCTTCCTACATTCCCATCAACCTTCCCACATTCCCATCTTCCTACATTCCCATCTTCTCACATTCCCATCCAACTTCCCACATTCCCATCTTCCTAATTCCCTCCCACCTTTCCACATTCCCATCTTCCCATCCACCTTCCCAAATTCTCATCTTCCCACATTCCCATCTTCCTACATTCTCACCCACCTTCCCACATTCCCATCTACCTTCCCACCTTCCTACATTCCCAACCACCTTCCCACATTCCCATCCACCTTCCCACATTCCCA
>JAUCBJ010008007.1:0-17617 GCA_032718475.1 Nemertoderma westbladi
CTCCTATCTGGGTCACAGATGGTTGTATCTAGGAGACTGTCTGACAGGTTTTGCTTTGTGTCAGACATGTTTGTTTATACAGTTGAATGCCTACTGCTATAATTACAGTTAAAGCAAGTCTAGTAATTCAGTATCAACTGTAAGCCTAGTAATTAATTACCGATATCGTTACTCTATGTAACGTGATATATATACAATATATTAGAGTACCGGTATACACTTATAGTATATATATAAGTATTATTACTGACTAGGTTTGTCACAGAATACCGGTATATAATTTCAGCGCAAATATATATAAATATATAATAAGCCTATCGTGAATACCGGTATACAACTTACACTTATAGTATATAAGTATAATTATAGACTAGAATTAATTACTGAATACCGGTATATATTTTCAGCTCAAATTTATAGAAATAAATATAATAAGCCTATTGTAAATACCGGTATGTCAATTATTTTAGAATAATTGAATTTCTGAATTTTTAGGGGTTACTTGGTTACTTTACTTTACTTTATTACCGTTATTTAAGCAGTAGTCCAACTGATATTAAGACCTAATTGTTGTATGACAGGCCTACTATTTTATAAATCGATTTGAATTGATTTATAATATATATACCCGTATAATGGGTTTTTGTCTATGTTTGAAATAAATGTTTTTATTTCTGGTAAGGAGTCACTTCACAGAAGCTAAATGCTCTCAGTGGAGTGCTACTTATTGTATTGGACACTAAAACAAATAATTCTAATTTACTAAGTTACTTATTACTACAACCTATGTACAATTGCGGGGTGAGATTACAATCTCTAAATAAACACAAAAATTACACGTACGAATTTTTAGGGTTAATTTTACAGGAAATCTACAAACCAGCCTAACAAGGGGTTAGAATTTCTGGTTATTACAAACGGACAGGGAACTACGGTATTTGAAAATAATAAAGCAGTAGTAAATATATTGCGTTGTCCAGATAGGAAAAATACCACCATCTGACGACTTATAGCCGTAGCGCTATAAGTACTACGTTATGTACACAGAGTGTTCCTACCTAGAAGTTAATTACCGCAGCCTACCAGAGCCAACGTGCCTATTAACCACTTTACAACACAAATATACTGCCTACACACTAATTACCTTCGGAAAGCACTGTACACTAAACCCTAAATTAGGTACAAGTACTTATACAACAAATAACCAGCAGTTAAAAATACTTGTACAGCTAAAAGAACCACGGTATCTGCCGGAGTGACTAGAGCATAAAATCACCAGTCTTTACCTACGCCAAACAGCCCTGATGTAGTACCGGGTTAATTTAACTATAACGGTATGTATAACAAGCACAATTACTGTAGGCATAAACTTGGGGGTATGTATGTTGCGAACAATCGCATAAACTCTGAATAATAAATATTACGCTACCCGTACAGACTACACAAACAAAATACAAACCAAATGCTGGCAGACTACTATCAAGCCTAAATAAACTACAGTATATGCAGACTCCGAAATGGTTAGTTAGTATGCGTTCTAACCGAGTAGTACGACTTATTCTTTCGTGGGGATTTACCTTACAGCACTGGATGCCCACCACATTCCTAACTAGTACTTTATCGGACATACACTCTACACACACTGCAATCTCTTCAGACTTAACAACAGTCAGACAACAATCCAGCCTACAAATTACTTGTACAATCTGAGCAGGCTTACACGCCTTCTGTTCAATATTAACCTACAAATAAATAAAACTGACAGAAATAAGTAAACCATACAAAGGAATAAGGGTTGATCAATCCCTAATCCCCTAACAGCCTACAATATACAATATATCACAATCGAAATAATACTAGTACCTGTACAGTACTACTACAACGGGATGGCTAATGATTCACGTATAAAGCGCATTCTTTAGGAGATGCTTTGTTATCTATCACACTCATGCACACTACCGCACAATGCTGCACACCGATCTGCCGACCTTCACTAATTTTAATCATATATAAGGAGAACAGCAACCGACACATGTAGGGCCTATGAAATAGCATTCAATTCACTCCAAAACCACTATAATGTAAGTCGCAATTGCTATATGTAACCGGTCTCTCTAACCTTCAGTATATCAAGAAGATTGGGGTTTTCTGATTATTTATCGATATTCTCCAAATATAACAATATTCCATCAACTGATACAATTAATAACCGACAGTAAAAGCAGTAAAACAATGCGGTGAAAGCATAATGCATATGTACTGAGTTGGTTTGGATTGAGTATGTATTGATAACAGTTATGCGTTTCTATAATCAAAGCCGTTCTAATGTTTGGCTAAAGTCTGAAACACAGAATCATTCCACAGCCGATGTTCTAGGCTTAGGAAAAAAGGTAAACATAAACCATAATGCATTGCGCGATTTCCCTGAGGTTTCTGTACAAATAAAATGAAAATCGCTCTGATTGGTCGACCGAACAAAGAACAAAGAAAAAGTTACACATGGACATATCAGCTGATAGATGTCGTCATCGGAACTACACTGTATCAAGAATATTTTGGCGTATTGCGACATAAAATCGCTAGTTATGTCTGCTAAAGTACACATACAGAAGAAATGGCTTTTTATGTCCACTAAAACACCGGTACAGTAATGAAATGGCTTTTTATGTCCGCTAAAACACCTACAGAGTACTTTGCGAGGAAAATGACTAGCTAATTCCGCAAAAGCCTTTACATATATCTACCGGTATTAAAATATAAAATACATCAGTAGATAGATCGTCGTAAAGTTGGGAGGTTTTCCGGATTTTTTTTTAATTTATTTGACGCCATCTAGCGGCCAGCTCAGAAAATTATTTGTATTTACATAAACGCTTCGTTTCACAGAACTTTCATCCAAATTTAATGAAATGTGTTTTTTTTTTGCTTAGAAAGAACATCTATATCGAATGTTTCATTTTTGAATAATTTTTTTCAACTTTGCTACAAATGTTCCACAAGATTTGATTTTTTTGCAAAGTACCAATCCAGTCAAATTTTCATGACTAATGGAAAGAATCTGTCGAATACATTCCGTCTATTGTGTAACGAGGTTTCCAACAAATAATATTGGACTAATCCGTTAAAATCTGAAAAATTCAAAAAATTGCATTCCTACTCATATTGCTCATATTGGAACTTTTTCTCTAGTATGCCCATGCAAAATTTGGTTGAAAATGGTTAAAATCTTCAAAAGTTATTTACGAATGAATATTTCATTACAGACAGACAGATGGACAGACAGACAGACAGAGGGACATTAAATGTTGACCTATTTTATAATTATAATTGTGCGCTAAGGCTCGCCTTTACTGGCTCGCCCCACAGTGCAGGACAGGACACTAGCAGATTGATTGACCTTTCATTTATTGATAATTTAGCTGCCTGTTATTTATGGCTTAGCGGTTTATTTAAGGCAGTGATTTTTTATGTCAATTTATTTGACTTTTTTTGTCACTTTTTTTTACGAATTATGCATAATGACTTTTGTTGTCCATTTAATGACTTTTATTGTCACTTTTTATGTATGTATTTCTTCAAACTGTCAGACTGCTGATTTCTGGACTGTCAGACAGTTGATTTCACTATGCCTGTGCCAAAACATTCCATGATTCCATGATTTATAGACTATGAGATAGATTTCCATATGCGCCTGTGGTAAAAAGACTCTATATTTAATAGTTTGTGGTTGTTGTCGATAATCGATTACCACATGACGTAGCAAAACACTCATTTTATAGCCAAAAACAATTACCAATTGATGGAAAGGAGCAGGTTAAAGCCGAGTTTTCTAACCATCACAATAAACAGTCACTTTACCAAATCAGGGAAAGGAGCAGGTTACAGAGACGGGATTTTCTAACCAAAACAATAAACGATCATTTAACTAATTGAGGGAAAGGAGCAGGTTACAGAGACGGGATTTTCTAACCAAAACAATAAACGATAACATTACCAATTGAGAGAAAGGAGCAGGTTACAGAGGCGGGACTTTCTAACCAAAACAATAAACGATAACATTACCAATTGAGGGAAAGGAGCAGGTTACAGAGGCGGGATTTCCTAACCAAAACAATAAACGATCACTTAAACTAATTGAGGGAAAGGAGCAGGTTACAGAGGCGGGATTTTCTAACCAAAACAATAAACAGTCACTTTACCAAATCAGGGAAAGGAGCAGGTTACAGAGACGGGATTTTCTAACCAAAACAATAAACGATCATTTAACTAATTGAGGGAAAGGAGCAGGTTACAGAGACGGGATTTTCTAACCAAAACAATAAACGATCATTTAACTAATTGAGGGAAAGGGGCAGGTTACAGAGGCGGGCCTTCTGTGCTGTTGGAAGTAGTGGAGCCGCTATCCGTAACACTACTCAGACAGTAGTCATGATCCATTATTGATTATAAAACTAATACAGTAAGGCCTAAATTATGTGAAAGTATCCACATTTTCCACAATCCTGCAATCCAGTTTCGCCTATCAATTATTTAAAATTTATTAGCACAACCGGTAGGCCTACCATTACCGTATTTAAATGGTAGGCTACACAGTAGTGGATTTAAATATGGGCTTTCGGGGGTCAAAACTCTTCGGAATAGTGGAATGCCTGCATGTAATTTTTAGATACTTATATTTTGTTATGCATGGTTTTATGTTTATGCAAATTTATGCAATGCATAAATAATCTTAATTAACAGTAATTAACCTTTGTTGTATGTATTGATTTTGTGTCGGTACTTAATTTGCTATTAACAATAATTGCTTAATAATAGTAAATTTAGTAAATGGAAATATTTGCCATGATTTATACTATATCACTTATGAATAGGAAGTGAAGTATATTTTTAAGAAACACCGAAGGATAATTTTATTTATATCGGTAAAGCCGTTCCTTTACTTTCGTGCTCGCCCCACCATGTTATCTCAGATTTAATAAAATATTCAGTGCAATTTCTATATTGACCGCTGAAGGCGTTGCCTTTGCTCTATTGATTGGACCTAAACTCGCACTGATTCATGTCTTTAGAGGAGAAATGCTAATATGTTAGGACAGGACCGGTAGATAACAATGTTATGATCAAATTTATTGTTCAGCCCTTTATTGTTGGATGTTTGCCACCTTTGCTTCACTAACATATGAATGCATAGGTTGCTTAAGGGATACATACTAGTTAAGCTTAAATGTGATTCGATATAACGTGATTAGGTGTCAACGTTGTGGTATAAAATTGCCCACCCCCCTTTTGCAATAAGTTAGTCAGTTAGTCAGTTAGTAGGGCAGATTAATATTATATTACTTTTAGAAGTATTCACAGATAGAATTTACAATCTTATATTACCTGTATTTCGTTCGTGTTTGGAAGTAATTATTATGTGAATTTAAGTATCAGATTATACTATCTTGAGTTCTAACTTCAATTAGATCTTATTTTCAACAATGTTATCGGTTAAAACATTTACAACATGATGAGCTAAGCGTCATTTACGTGGGCCGCAAGGTTGGGAAACATGGATACAAGCGGCTGAACAACCATAGTCGCACGGGTAGTAATAGTCAAGGGAAGTCAGGTTAGAGTATCATTACGAGTAAATGGGAGAAACATTTGTCAGGTGTAGGTCATCAACTTTAGCTGTCTTACATTTCACCAGCCTTACAAAATTTAGGACACCCGTATGAAAATTGAACAATCCGCACAGCGAAGCAAAAACACGCACAACGCAATAGCAGAAAATAAGCCAATAGTTATTTATAGGTGAATAATTCTATACCTCAGTTTAGCGTAGCCTTGGCAAGGTATTATAGGAGCACAATTCGTGGTTGCTATGCGTGAGCCGACATTTGATTGGTTGTTGGGTTCCAGGCAGCATCAGTTGAGTTCCTTTGCTACTGTGCAGGGTGGTGTAGAATTAATTTGTTTACTTATACATAATTTTGTGTTCTGGAATGTCATATTCTGGAATGTTGGAATATATTCTGCTGTGCATGACTGACAGACTGTTAGGGATTATTCTATATTAGGTGGAAATTAGTTATTTGCCACTATACAACTAACTTGCGCTATGGACAATTTAGGCACTGTATCCTAGCTGACAAGGACAATTAGACAATTCTTGCCGAGATATTTGCAATTTTTAGAATTACGGTAAGTCTGATGTAAATTTAGATAAACAGTTTGGCGTGAATTTGTTATCCATTTATTGTCACTGTTACATATTCAGCAATTGCTGTTCATACGGGAAATGTTTTCTATAAAAACCTGAAATATTTATTGAACTCGAAATTATCAATAGATTGTCCTAGAAAATACACAGTCTGGGGAGGCTGTTTAGTGTAGATCAGATAAGGACCCACTATAGCGGTAAATTATATTCTTTGTGGAGATCTCGACCCGGGAATCGTTAATTAGTAGTTCACATATAGATTTGCCTGGTCGGGGATTCTTATGCAGATAGTTTTACACAAAATATACAGAAAATACAGTATTTTTAGTCGTTTTGTTATGCTAAAAATACACTGAAAAAATATATAATCAAAAAGACAAAAAGACTGTAGAAAATAATAGAAAATTCAATGAAAAGTCTGAAAAGTCTAAATGTCGTAATAAACTTGTTGCAGCTTCTAGCTTCACGCTATTGGAACTTGGCGATAGTGCAGAACACCAGGTCACCGTCTGAGTCCAAACAGGAGGGGGACCGATTGAACGCAAACGGTTAGCTGTTACTTTGCCCTCAAAACTATAGGGTTGATCCTGGCGAGCCTGAGTACGAACAGTAGCCAGCGGACAGAGTGCACAAGCACTACCATAACTGACAAGAGTCAAGCCTATAGGGACACTGCTACAGTACTTTGCCCCAAAACTAAATATTTGGTCCTGGGACGAACTAAGTAGCCAGTGGACAGAGTGCGCAAGCGCTCTGGGGCTGGTTAGCCAGTGAAGCTCAGTCTTTAGTCTTTAGGCGGAATCGCCTTGGAGCTACTTTAAGGCTAGTCGCCAAAACTCAGTCAGTTAGGCGGAATCGTCTTACCTTCCTAGCAACCACGAAGCCGTGTTAGGGCCCTCTACCTTGGAGTCCAGTTTAGCAGCCGATGCGGCCAACTGTCAGCTGGTTGTTGGGACTGACTTTTCCACCCAACTGCGGCCCATTTTAAACCCGGTGTGTGTCAATATGAAGTTAACCCCTAATTATCACCTAAACAGATTTTGTCTTTCTAGTGCAGCGATTTTACGTTCAACCCATGTAAAATATAATTAACACGTTGTATGATTGACTGACCAATAACCAATTATTAAGGAACGGCAATAGAGTTTTGAAGGTGACCAATTATTCCTTTGCTAACAACTGGGTAACTGGGTGTGTGGGTGAGGGTGATAGTTGGGTGAGGTTGGCGTGATAAGGGCCAATGAGAGAAAGGAGGGAGGTTGTATGGTTGCCTCCTTTATTGGATTGTAATGATTCATGGGGGGGTAGCCGGTTATATTGGTTAGAGATGGTGGGTGAAGCGGGCTAAGGATGTCTGGGATGGAAATACAGTACGTCGGAATATTGGATATATTTGGAGAGAAATATTACGGTGGGAAAGGGGGAAAAGGGGAATAATTGTGTAGTGATTATTGCATTTTTAAATTAGAATCCCGACGGAGTGTATTTTTGTATGTTTGCCTACGGAGGCGCGAAAATTCGATTACAACTATCTCATGCCAGACAAGTAATCCAATATCAACTGTTAGTTTGTAATGTAATATCCCGCCTGCTGAATAGCTCTTCTCAGTGTGCCAATCCAATAGTATATTTATTATTAATTTTAGTATAGTAGGCCTATACATGTTATTGTAGCTCCAGCCAATCAGGGAGCTAAATGCTAGAACACGTTTTTTCTTCATCATCACCATCACCATGTTGTCCAAAAATCAGCGGAAAAATTGAGACAAGAAAGAAGCCAAAAGCTTCTTAATGATCAATTTATGGAATGGATCAGGTTACAGTATTTTTTGTTGTCATTAGATCTTACAACATTATTTACAACAAAAACAGGTTACAGTTTTATTTTTGAGAATAATGAGCTGTTATTTGCGTCGATTTACACTTGGAGAGGGATGAATTTTATTTGCGTCGACTCCTTACCTGACTGTATTACTCTAAAGGTTCATAAATATAGCTGCCTGGATGGGGTGGGGTCTGAACATAAAATATCAGATTCGTTTAAAATATGATAATGTTCCGAATCCCATTGAAACAATTTATTAAAACTAAAGAAATTTAAATAGTTAATCCCAAACCTCGGTATGCAGTATATTAATAATTAAGTTAACATATTAATTATTTTATTTATGTTGTGGAATTAAATCAGAGATTTCCTCTTCTTTCTCTAAACGCTTCTCCATGGCAACCAGCAGATTAACCCCTTCAATAACAAACTGAATCAACTGAACTTCGGAGTAACCTAATCTATCCTTATTGGATATATCGAATACTCCATCCTTAGCTGCGGTATCCACCCCACCTGTTCCTCTCTTCTCCAATCTCAGGCGTTCTAGAATGTTCTCGAATTCCACGTGGACGGATAGCAACGGTATCTTTAGATGTACGCCCCCCCGCAACCCCGTACCTAGGTTGCTAGGAGACGTGACAACATATCCTAAGTGAGGATTCCACATGAATCGAAATCCCTCATTTTTGATTCGTCGCTCAACTTTCTTTAGGCCACGGCAGAATCTTTCGAATACAGCCTAAAAGGAAGGTGGGGTCATAGAGTTTATAAGGGTGGATGAAAGGGGTCATAGAGTTTATATGGGTGGATGAAAGGGGTCATAGAGTTTATATGGGTGGATGAAAGGGGTCATAGAGTTTATATGGGTGGGTGAAAGGGGTCATAGAGTTTATATGGGTGGATGAAAGGGGTCATAGAGTTTATATGGGTGGATGAAAGGGGTCATAGAGTTTATATGGGTGGATGAAAGGGGTCATAGAGTTTATATGGGTGGAGTGAAAGGGGTCATAGAGTTTATATGGGTGGATGAAAGGGGCATAGAGTTTATCATGGGTGGGTGAATGGGGTCATAGAGTTTATATGGGTGGATGAAAGGGGTCATAGAGTTTATATGGGTGGATGAAAGGGGGCATATAGTTTATATGGGTGGGTGAAAGGGGGCATGGAGTTTATATGGGTGGGTGAAAGGGGTCATATAGTATATATGGGTGGGTGAAAGGTGTCATAGAGTTTATATGGGTGGATGAAAGGGGGCATATAGTTTATATGGGTGGGTGAAAGGGGGCATTGAGTTTATATGGGTGGATGAAAGGGGTCATAGAGTTTATATGGGTGGATGAAAGGGGTCATAGTCTTTATATGGGTGGGTGAAAGGGGGCGCATCGATGTTTATATGGGTGGGTGAAAGGGGGCATTGAGTTTATATGGGTGGATGAAAGGGGTCATAGAGTTTATATGGGTGGATGAAAGGGGTCATAGTAGTTTATATGGGTGGGTGAAAGGGGGCGCATAGAGTTTATATGGGTGGGTGAAAGGGGCATAGAGTTTATATGGGTGGGTGAAAGGGGTCATATAGTTTATATGGGTGGGTGAAAGGGGTCATAGAGTTTATATGGGTGGGTGAAAGGGGTCATAGAGTTTATATGGGTGGGTGAAAGGGGTCATATAGTTTATATGGGTGGGTGAAAGGGGTCATAGAGTTTATATGTGTGGGTAAAATGGGGCATAGAGTTTATATGGGTGGATAAAAGGGGCCATATAGTTTATATGGGTGGGTGAAAGGGGTCATGGAGTTTATATGGGTGGGTGAAAGGGGGCATAGAGTTTATATGGGTGGGTGAAAGGGGGCAATAGAGTTTATATCGGTGGGTGAAAGGGGCATAGAGTTTATATGGGAGGGTGAAAAGGGGCATAGAGTTTATATCGGTGGATGAAAGGGGTCGTAGAGTTTATATGGGTGGGTGAAAGGGGGCATAGAGTTTATATGGGAGGGTGAAAAGGGGCATAGAGTTTATATTGGTGGGTGAAAGGAGGCGCATCGAGTTTATATCGGTGGGTGAAAGGGGTCATAGAGTTTATATGGGTGGGTGAAAGGGGGCACTAGAGTTTATATGGGTGGGTGAAAGGGGCCAGAGTTTATATGGGTGGGTGAAAGGGGGCATAGAGTTTATATGGGTGGGTGAAAGGGGGCAATAGAGTTTATATCGGTGGATGAAAGGGGTCGTAGAGTTTATATGGGTGGGTGAAAGGGGGCATAGAGTTTATATGGGAGGGTGAAAGGGGCATAGAGTTTATATGGGTGGGTGAAAGGGGCGCATCGAGTTTATATCGGTGGGTGAAAGGGGTCATAGAGTTTATATGGGTGGGTGAAAGGGGGCATAGAGTTTATATGGGTGGGTGAAAGGGGCATAGAGTTTATATGGGTGGATGAAAGGGGTCATAGAGTTTATATGGGTGGGTGAAAGGGCTCATAGAGTTTATATGGGTGGGTGAAAGGGGTCATAGAGTTTATATGGGTGGGTGAAAGGGGCATAGAGTTTATATGGGTGGGTGAAAGGGGGCATAGAGTTTATATGGGTGGGTGAAATGGGCATAGAGTTTATATGGGTGGGTGAAAGGGGTCATAGAGTTTATATGGGTGGGTGAAAGGGGCATATAGTTTATATGGGTGGGTGAAAGGGGGCATCGAGTTTATATCGGTGGGTTCAATGGGGCATAGAGTATAAATGGGTGGGTGAAAGGGGGCATCGAGTATATATTGGAGGGATGAAAAGGGGCATAGCGAGTTAATATTTTAGAGGGTGAAAGGGAGTGATAGATAGAGTGCATAATATTAGGTGATGGGTAGGGTAAGTGACAGTGGCAAGTGCACATTGTGGATATGAGATGGTGTAAAGTTGTATAGCGTTGATATGGGAGGAGTTATCGTGCTTTACTGAAGAGTGGGTTGGATAAGGGGGGGTGAGGGAGCCCGGAATAGTCTAGATACGGGGAGGAGTGGCTCCGCGAATGGGGCATACAGTAGAATGGATGGACGCATCTTAAAGCCGGCATAGCATTATTAATGCAAGCTGCATTGCTGCATGCCGATTATGGATTGCATGGTGGCGGCACAATATTATTTGTTACTATAACATCTCAATCTGCAGCTGCAAGTTTAGATGCTACAGTATTAGTTTTCTGAACTGACATGTAGAGTAGCATCTTAGATACAGTACCTATATTCCAAATTATAGCCAAAACCAAACAATTTTGAAACGGTGAGAGTGATAAATCGAGGAGTTGTCCGAAAATGGTGTACCCCCACCCCCCCCCCCCCCCCCCCCCCTTAAGCAGCCTAACTGTATAGACAACCATACCATATCCACTAACCTTCATATCGCCCCCTTTCTGCATCGATATAACCCGAATATGATCCTCTTCGTTTACCCAAACCAGGAAAGACTTCCCGCCGTTGTGCCAGATTCCCCTCCCACTCGGCCAATCCCGTTCCATGTTGGAGCTGAGAAGAAGCGGCGACACCGGTTTATCGAACAGAAAGTGATCCCGGATCAACCGATCCTGGTCTTCATCTTCCATCGACTCCAACGAGTAGTACTCCCCCTCGAACTCGTGCCGCATCGACGACAGAGCGTTTACAATGATTTGTTCGCACTTCTTTCTGTCGGCGTTGTCTGTCGCCGGGGGCAGGGCGAAGCCCCGGATATTTCGACCTGTAGGTTTTGAAAATATCCGAGAAAGTTGTTCAACCCCGGAGGTTCTACTGTAGCCGGTAACTGTTGTTTTCTTTAAAAGTATAAAACTTTCGCTCTCAATTTCCAAAATGTGGGGGCCCCTAAAGTTCGGGGGCCCCAAGGTTCAGCCTGGTTAGCCAATTGGTTAATCCGGCCCTGCAAACATTTCTCATTAAAATATCTATCAAAGTTTTCGTTTCATTATTTTTTATACATGGAGCTTAAACATTGTTAGTATTAAACAACACGGTGATGGTAGGTAGTGGGCGTATTTACAGTAACCTTGGGGGTAAGACTTTGTGCGATTACTTTTTGCCTAATTGTTTATCACCAATAAGTGAGGAGCCAAATAGTAAATAAAATGAAATACATTGTTGGATTTTCCTGAAGGCCGCGCCGCTGCTGTCAGACTCTTTAATTTACAAGTGAATACATTTCTACTCAAAAATTTTAATTCTGAACTACAGTAATTCCTGATACACAGCTAATATCTACTATATTACTATACTATATATACACTACAGTGTTGATGACAATATCCTGGGGCGGTATTCATAAATGTGACTAACTAGGAACTTAGTCCTAGTCACATCAAGTTAGTAAGTGCTTGTACTAATTCGGTATTCAGAGAAGTTGGTGCGACTTATTACTAACGTACTGTATTTAGTACTAGTTGTTGCTAAACTCGTATTCATAGAATTTAGTCTTACTTAAGTTACTATTAGCTGTAACTTAAATTTCTAGTCACATGAAGATGTGACTAAGTTGGTAAGAACGCTTACTTATTCTATGTTATCCTTCATACATACAGTATGGTTATTATGTTACTGACGACTACGGCCACATTATACTCTCTCTTGTTTTTCAAGCGTTCTGTGTTCATTGCAAATGTGTTGTTGCAGAGAAACGGTCAAATGTAACGACGTAAAGCTTATTGTTTTTAAACATATATCCGACTTAAATTTCCAAATTTCAGCTTACATTCTTGAATGGTGAGATTGCTCCCGAACGGTCCGCCTCCGTTGAAAAATGTGTTTCGCTAAAGAAAGAATTCTACCATTCGCGAACTTTCGCAAGATAAAAAAGCGGTAGCGTTCCCACTTCATTATTTTCCTCTCTATTACCGAATGTAAATAATGGTATTCGATAATGGTAGCTAATTGATTTATCGCCTTACTAAAAATATTAATTTTTCACTAAAATTTTAACAGGAAAATCACTAAAATATTCAGTTTCCACTAAAATCTATTAATTAACATTAAATCTATTAATTATAAATTATTGCTAAAATGTGGGCAAGGGCAGGTTACAGTGCCACGTTATTCTAACCTAAATAATGAAGGGATTTTATTACAACAGGCCGTAACAGATTTATTTTTGATGATTCAAAAATATATTTTAGTGATAATTAAATTGAGTGGAGGAAATATATATTTGATAACGAAAAAAATTTACTGGAAAACAGGAATTGTTTCAGTGACCAATAAAATTAATGGGTTTAATGTACTACCAATTTTACTAGTAACCAATACTAGTAAAACAGTATACCACTAAACATAGAGACATGCCGGGCATAGCTACCATCCTTAAGTTAAAACTGAAAGCTTTTCGATAAACATAAGTTAAAGTACCGGCACTGCTACTAATAGGCTACTGTAGAACTAGGTATGTATAGGCGATCAATACAAGTAAAACAGTAAACATAGAGACATGCAGGCATGGCTACCGTCCTTAAGTTGAAACCGAAAGCTTTTTAATAAACATAAGTTAAAGTACCGGCATGCACTGCTACTAATATAGGCTAGAAGCTAGAACTAAGTTTAGTAACACTTTATGAATACTGATATTTTTTAAGGGCTAGTTGAAACTAAGTTAAGTCAATGCTCTTACTAAAATCAGTTGTTTTTAGTAACAGATAGCTCTTACTAAACATAGTTGCAGCTCTTACTAAAAGCTGTCACTAAGTAGCTGTAACTAACCCTAACTCTATGAATACCGCCCCTGGTCATGGAAATTAAAAACTCTTAGAAACATATTTATTCCTACATTTAATTTGATCATTTAAAATATAAATAATAGATAATATAGTAAAGTAAATTTTCTTCGGCCGCATGGCCAGGGATTACGCGCAAAGTCTGAGGACTTATTTCCAGTGCGGTCCCCCCAGAACGTTACTCCCCAGAGAAAACTCCAGTACTCATTTAGCTACCACTTAAGGATGCAAGGCAGAGATGCGCCCTGGTTGGTCCCTTTAAAGCATTCGTGCCGAAACGAAAACTGCCCTGGCCCATGTGAGGATCGAACGCACGACCTACACGAGATCTGAATTCAATGCAACCACTACACCAAGGTGGAACCTGGTGGCTACAGGGGGGAAAACTTGACGCAAATCCCATCTCGGTGAATTAATTAGGCCTACCAATGTTAAATTACTAATTGCTTAGGAAAAGGAGTGGCGCGTTAGTCGCAGTGGCGCGTTATTCTAACAAAAACAATAAACGAAAGTCAAAAGAACTAGTAACACTAATATTTTTAGAAGTAATCAGCTGTTATTTGCGTCGATTTTCCACTGGAGAGGGATGAATTTTGATTGCTTCGAAAATCCCCCCTATCTGGTGATTTGTTTTGTAAATAATTTTCTGGGACAGAAATTATTTTTTAATTACTGCAAACCTCCACTCAGACCAGTAATCCGTCTGTTGAACAATCTTTCTCGGATATAATTCCTTAACCTGTACGAACACGACACGATTTCACGTAGGTTGGATCCAACTCCCCGCGGATCTTCGAATAATCTAGATCAGTAACGTGCACTCGATCCTTCCCGTAGCCGCCGTGGCGTTTATCGATAACAGGATCGAATAGTTCCGCGAAGGCGTTGTAACTCTCCTCATCGCCGGCAACACAACCCACCGTCATTATATGCGGATGCGATGGATTCTGGATTCCAGTCTTAATCGCATCAAGGAAGGTGAACCCATTTCTAGTCTGCTTATCGAAAAGATTAAAGTAAATATTGTTATCTTTCTCTAGACTCCTAGACATCCAGTTATCGTGGCGAGAGAGGTCTGGAAACGTTTCTTTAGTTAGACTATCGAATAGTTTCAGTCCTTCTTCAGGGATAGTTATATGATCATCAGACATAGCAAAGGTTTCTGTTATTGTGTAAAGTTTAAATAAATTGGAATTGAGCTGTTACTGCAACTGAACTGCAATGAATGATGTAATGTAATGATGGTTTTGTTCAGAAATGGAAAAAATGAGATAGCGCGTCACTGGGGGTTGAACCAGCGCTATACTTACGTTTCGGCCTGACAGGCCTCATCAGTCGTGCCAACCAGTTCAGCCATTTGCCCCTGACAGTTGCTTTCCCATCTAATCCACTTATGTTAGGCCGAAACGTATAGTGATGGTTCAACCCCCGGTGATGTCCTTTCTAAATTTTTCAATTTCTCAACAAACCATTATATTAGATCATTAAATGTGTACAGTAGTTAAATAAATATTCAATAAATAACTATAATGAGATTTTTATATGTTTCTGAAAGCAGTAATACAGGTATGGGCCCTTATTGCAGCAGTATTACAGTATAAGCCATGATGAAACAGCTACAAAAATATGCATAGTCACTAGGGATGCGACAGAGCTAAAATTTCATCTCGTAGCAGGAGCCCGGAGGTTCCTCCGGGTTACAATATGAGCTCCGGCCGGAGCCGGAGGTTTGGTAATTGATAATTCAAGTGTATTATTGTAGTAGACATAAACAGATTTTTATTTTTATTAAAAATCCGGGAAAGCGCCCCGGCGCTAAAATTAATTAATTGAAAGAAGCCGCATCGATTTAAAACATATAAAACATCTAGAAATGCACTGCACGGACACAAGTATGTTTAAAATAAGAACAAGATAAAGTAAAAATACGTAAAAATAATGTTGTGTACCATAGTCAAAAATATGTATCATGAATCAACCAAGCTTGCCAATTTAATTAATGGTTCCAAAAATCGCTAACAATTAAATATTATTTTTATCTTGCTAACAAATAAACAAATTATACTGCTCGAGAAAGCGGAGGTACTGAGGCTAAATTAGACCAGATTTTAGACACTATTACAAAGACATACAAAATATATACAGTATATACGAGAGAATGAATGTACTAAAGGCCAATGGATATTATAGTATATCACACAATAATTCAGAATAAAAGCAAACGTCAGGCGACAAAGCTGGCCAGTTAATCCTTAATCTCTAGAAGTCGATAATAGACATCATATTGATAGTTATTTAGAAGAATTGCAAGGTAGGTCGCTGTAAAGTCATCCTGTATCGACATCTCCTTCAACAGAGATTTGGTTGCTTTTTTATTGCAATGTTTAGTGGAGTAAGATGATATTGAAATTGATGACAGCGAAGGCAAGTCATACAAAAATGCAGTCCTATCATAGCACGAAAATATGTGCACTTTGTAACCCAGGAAGTGATCACAAAGGATATTAGCAAATACCGAGTGTATCTTCGAGTTGCCGACGTGTTGAATATTCTATATATGAAATTCAATAAATTGTTGAAGATGCAAAAAGGCTTCGATATTCACACCATATATGGAATAAAAGACCATGTTTGAAACACGGTTATCAACATGGAGTATGGATCGCATTACCTTGCGAATTTCTTTACTGAGAAGTTCCATACCTTTATAGGAAAGGCCGGATGGATGATCCGTATACAATGCTTGACAAGCAGATAATTTTCCACAGTAGAGTTACTGTATTAAGAGGAACATCAATAATAGTATATCCTGCTCGCTGTATTAGAGCTACATTACTCCATTATCTTCCTTTTATTAAAGCTAAGAACGACTGGTCATCTGCAGGTATTGGTATGCCCTGCCCATATACTGGCAATGTGATACCGACTTGAAAGTTTTGCCACCAACCTTTAGGGTATCAACAGTTATTGTTGTTTTAACTTTGTTATCGATCGACAAGAAATGACATGTTGTTAAGTTTAGTCTCAGATTTTGGCTTTCAAAGTAGTCCGATGATAACTTTAATAGACCAAATAAGTCTGTCTTCATGTTCGCCAGAGGCGTAGCGAGGGGGGGGGGGGATGTTCCACCGGGCGCACTCACCTGGGGGCGCTGAAATGCCAGGCAAATGTCAGGATATTCTTGTAAAAATAAGACAAATCAGTGAAAATTCAGGGATTGTGATACAGTACATGTGTCATAAGTGAAAAATGTAAAAATTTTCTCTGCTCGCTTCACTCGCCATTCAATATACAGCATTATAATTTCACTATATCAAACTTGTGAATAATACTGTAGATTTGATATAGTTACTGTATATACTTTTAGTAAACTGTTTTTTAGATGTTTTTTTTTAATATTATATATATTCTGTTATATAATATTAAATGAAACCGCCATAAATGAAAAGTTAAAATTATTGAAGGGGGGGGGGGGGGGGGGGGGGCGCTATCTCAGCCTCATTCCCCTGGGCGCCAGAAGGGCTCGCTACGCCTCTGATGTTCGCCAAGATAATAACATCGTCAGCATAATTGGCAACGCAGAAAGATAATTCACCAACATGGGCTCCCAGGCCACTGATCTCCATAATATGAATCAGGTCGCATACATAAAAATTGAACAATATTGGGGACAAGATTCCACCTTGTCGGTGGAATAAAAAGATTCCAAAGCATCAACAACGCGAGGGTGAACATCGGTCTCTCTAAGCTTGGCAAAGAGTTTCTTATGGCAAACAGAGTCGAATGCTGATGACAGGTCTACCTACACACATAAGATACACGAAGTGGGGACTTCGCGCAGCACGAAGTTGGCGAAG
>JAUCBJ010008008.1:0-56698 GCA_032718475.1 Nemertoderma westbladi
CTAGCCATGCATCGTGAGGTTAGGCTATGCGAAGTTGAATATTTTGTTATCTGAAAAATTGCAAAATTAAATTTAGTTACTGGTGAAAAATAGTAGAAGTTACCTGATGCTAAGTGTAGACACTCGAACACCTGTAAAATAAAGGTTAGTGAATATAAAAATTGCGATTTGAAAAATAGTAGAAGTTACCTGTAGACACCTCTAGCGTCTGTAAAATAAAGGTTGCTGAATATGAAAATACTGGTTGCTGAAAAATAACGATTTGAAAAATAGTAGAAGTTACCTGATGCTAAGTGTAGACACCCGAACACCTGTAAAATAAAGGCTTATGATTGGATGCAGTACTAGAGTTGGGTGACTAATAACGCCTCTAGCGGAAGATGCGGGAACTTGAGAAGTTGCAGTGGTTACGGATGAAATGCTGACATCTGATTGGTTGAAATAATAACGACCACTGGTAAAGGTTGAAATGGTGGCTTCTGATTGGCTGCAGTACTAGAAAATGGATGGTAATGATGGTAATGATGGGCTACGGGTGACCATGACGCAGTGTACAAGTATATCCGGAAGACAACGCCTGATAGAATGTTGCTGAGTTCAACATTAGGTATCGACCAAAAAACAAACCAGATACTGATAATTATGATCCAAGCAAGGAATTAAAATCTATATTGAAAATATGACGCTCTTCCTTGCTTGGATCATAATTATCAGTATCGAGTTTGTTTTTAGGTCGATACCCAATGCTGGAATCAGTATCATTTTATGTGGCGTCGTTTTCCGACCAACGAATATACAACGAGTAAGATAATGTAGAAATTATTAAGGAGATAACACAATGTCAGAGTGAGAACAAAAAAAAAAATTAGATATGGTATCAATATATTACCATGAAGATTACTAGAAGTGATGAATTTTATTAAAAACATTCACTTATATATATATAAATTTGTGATGTGGCATAGTCAACGAAGAAGAGATGGTACGTGTCATAATCATCGACGAATAAGAAAAGAGATGGAGTGCAACGTGGATGAATGGTTGTCTGAATAGGAAATACGTGAAAGAATATGAATCATAGGGTTGTGTGTATAATAATCAATAATTATTATAATAAAAACGTGCAGTATATAATGTTAGTGGTGGTAGCCTTTCAATATGACACAGATGCTGCGGGATTGGTTAGGTTGAGTAACTACTATGCAAATGTTGTTTGTATACGTGTAGCCGGGACGTGGATTGGTGACAGCCGTGGTGGAGTTGGCAATCAATATAATATCTGATGTAGTTGGTGGCCACGTTGTCGGTATATACAGTATACAGTGGTTGGTTGGTTGGTTGCGTGAATAGGAAATAACTATGGAAATGTTCGTATACGTGTAGCTGGAAACGTGGAGGATTGGTAGGTTGCTCGGTTGAATGGATTGGTGACAGCCGTGGTAGAGTTGGTAATCGATTCGATATAATAGGGTAGTGTGGGGCTAGCCACGCGATGAGAGGTTTGGGTACGCGAAGATGAATATGCTATGGTTGGTTGATGCAACGACACGAACCAATACTCGCGGGTGGTAACAGCTGTAGGAGTAAGGAGGGCATCGTGAGGTTAGGCTACGCGTAGGTGATAGGCAGCGATTGGCTGAAGGCAACGACGCGAATCAATATTGATGGTGACAGATGGTCATTAAACACCTCGATTTAGCACCGGAATTTGGCATTTTTTAATTGCCTCCGAGATGTGGCCCGTAGCCCAGGCTAGGGAGGAGTTATTGGAGGGCTATGCTTCTCCTACTACTACTGCCAGAGATGCGGCTGAAGGTGGAGAAAAAGGTTTGCTTTTGCTCACAGGTGATTAATTGTATTGCACTGAAGGCTTTTCCTCGCAAATAATTAATGGCTTAACCGTGTTTGCAAAGATTTCCTCGGCATCAATGTACTCTTTGATGTGCTGCAGCAACCATTCTAAATCATCTACCGCGCCCTTGTTTCTCCTAATAATTTGTAGTGCAGTTGCCTTTGGTAGTTCAGCAATCACATCGGTAATTACTACTCTTTGATATTTTACACTCATTGTCAATGCCCGAGAATGTGTCCTGCCATGGTCATATATTTCTCTTATGGTCCTTTTACTATGAAACGTAATTGTTCGATGTGTGCTGCAATTATTTGCGTTTTGTTGCCAAATCGCTCTTCCAGCAATCTCAATACCACTGTGTAATTTAGTCCATTAACTGACAACCCACCGATCGCTTTAAGAGCATCTCCCTTCAAGTTTTGCTGTAAGTATTGAAATTTATTGACATCTGGCACTTGGGCATCGTCTACGCTGTTCAAGAACGCATCATGCCATCCTGAATATTCTAAGGTTTCCGTCAAAACACGGTGGTTTAAGTTTTGGTAATATTAGCAAGCATTTTACTTTCAGTTTGAGACTGTATCATAGTTAAATGGGTTGAATCGAAATTTGGTACATTCATTGTATGATCAGTTATGTTTTGTGGGGGTATTAAATTTTGACTGTGTTCGACTTCAATTAATTCTCGTAACTGAGAAATTCCATTGTCAATTTTTACTTGATACTCATCTGATGATTGTAAATCGTCTTTCAGTTCTGTGTCCGTGAACAACGCTCCTAGGTCGCAATCCATTGTGAGATTCCGATCACGCAAGTTGACGAGTTTATCGATCGTTGTTTGTCGTTTGCTTAGGGTATCCTGTTCCGCAATCAAATGCACAGTTCTTGAGATATGACAGCGAATCACCTTTCGTCTTCCTTTCAACAACGTTATTTGGGTTGACTCGGTCGTCCATGTTCATCTGTTGTGAATCGCCAGACATTGATGACCTATAAAATTTACGGACGCAGCAGAAACGTTGTTTGGACTTGGACCACCGGTAAATTCTAAGCTACCAGTGTTGAATTAACTAAACAGCTAGTTTAATATAGACGTGTTGTTTGGAGATTATTGTATAACTTCCGATTTTCTTTCCAAGATTGTGTAACTGTTTTAAACTTCATTATTGACTTACCATTAATATTTTCTTCATTGTTTTGAAGGCTTCCTTGCGATTTTTATCGGGCGCCATGTCATGAAGGAATCATGCAATTTGTGTTGTTGTCTCCAATAATCACCATATATTACGTATAATATAATAAATAATCCTAAATATCCTAAAATACAAATATAACTTTCTGCACAAATTACTCACAGTGACTCACAACCGTGAGTCTGTGCCAATATTGAAGACTTATCCGGCTCACAATTCCGGGTTTTCTCAAACTAAAATTTCTACATATCATTAAGCTGAATAGCACTGCTGATATACTGTATTTATCGCCTGACTTTGTGTTACATCAAATTGTACTGTATCTCATAAATTATTGTACTGAACACCGGAATTGTTTGCTTTTAACTAATTATTGAAACAATAAAGACGATAAATATATTACATAAATTGCACATACATAATAAAAACGGATATTGCCAATGAAGCCTACTCAAATTCCGATTACAATTTATGACAACATATATATTAAGTTACAACATATAATTATATTATAATGCTGTGTCGGCTTGTCAACAAAATTGCGCCGCCACAACTCCCTATCTCCCATGACATTTGCTAGATCATCCCCATCTTCAAGACCAGTGTTCATTAAGAGGCGTCTCAAGAAAGTGATGGGCTGTTCACCATGCTTATTCACTCCATGAGGTCGCCAAAGCACAATATTATGCACTGACTGGTCCTTACAGCGAAAGCAATATCCTGCAATGCGGAGGCGGTTCCGTTCAAGTGTCAAACTGGGGGGTGATAGGTGATGTGTTCATTACTTGACACAATGAACCCGGCACAGCATTCTTGTGAAAGTGCCATCCAGTGATTTGGTATCCTCTGCAGTTAGAGCCCAGCATGGCTGGATAAGAGTACTGGTACTCCCATAAATAATCGAATCTTGAGGGTACGTTTTATTATATGGGAATTACAAATCCTGGACAGACTATTCAATGCTGCCCATACGTATCCGAAGGGAATACTTTTATTGTGAAGACGTATCTGACTTTCGTATCCATGATCCCGAGTAGCAGAAGTCATCCACGTGCTCAAGCAAGCTATCCTTAGGGCTTATGCCCTTACGATCATACATTTATTGAGGGCTGTTAAGGTTCACTGTTATTATGTTGATCTTTTTGGAGTTTACAAAAAGTCCAACATGTTCGTGGGGCCTTCGCGCAGCACGAGGCTCAGTTATGAGATACAGATTAATATTGAGCGATTCCACTGTATCACAATCTCTGTATTTAAGAAATTTAAACAACCACCAATAAAGCAAATAGAGGGGGGATAAAGCCCCCCCCCCCCCCCCTCCCCCTTCAACCTCCTCCCTCTTAATCTGCCCCACCCCAACCCAAAGGCGCACCGAGGATTGATGAAAAGCAGGTATTAACAGGGAATTGGTGTTTTAAAAGTAATATGTTCATAAATTTATTATTAATATAACACAAAATACAACTGGAAGCGATTCACATATACAAACAGCACAAATTTCTAGCAAAAATAATTAAAGATCGCATATTATTTATTTACTTAACCAACAAAGAAATCAATAAACTCATGTTATTGGTAACATGTTAAACTCATAAAGTAATATATTAAATATTTTAGGCGTGGAGGCGACCTAATTTGTAAGACATATAAAACTTACCTTATGCCGATAGTATTGATATTGAGATATTAATAATTTATCACGTCAACAACTCAACGAAATTGTCAACGAAAGAATCATGATTAAGTACTCGGCCAATCATTTTGTAAGCTAAACACATTAACCAAGCTGGCTTATTAGTCTGATTCATTACAATGCTGCCGTTGAGGAGTAGAGGTGAGGTGTGGTTGGACTGGTTCCCCCTTCCACGCTAGACTGGGCATGCATCATGCCAAGGAAACAGGGAGCTACAGCTGGAGACGGGGCATTTTAATAAGTTAATTACGTTTAGAATAATTAAAAACACATTTTTTAAAGCAAATCTCTTGAACTAATTAAAAACTATAATGGAAAGGGGTATGGGGAATGCAGGAATATAATTTGTAAGTATTATGATTTAAATCTTATACTAGAAAATAATTAATATCCTTAAGAGGCAGGTTGAAAATGCTGTTTTTACCCTAATCAACTTAATTAACTAATTAAATGCTATTATCTTAGCTTATCGAAGGCCACACGGAAATTCTACATGGAAAATTTCTAATCTTTTGCCAAACTACATGTGTACCAAGTTTGGATAGATTTCATTAACATTTGGCTGAGTTATTAACGTTTAAAATTGAACACAACAGAACGACAGACACACCGATTGAGTTAGTGGTACCTGTATGCTAAGCTCGCTTACTTTCGTGGCTCGCCCCACACCGTTTCAGTTTCCCTGAGCTTACAGTAGTTTCCAACTGTACAGACAATATACTGTACCAGTACAGTGTACACCATATCCCAGAATTGTGCAGTAGTGTTGTAATTTAGGTACACGCCCCACCATCTCATCCCATGATACGGGTGGATACAGGTGGTACTGCATCGTAAAGCTCGGCGCTTGTCATGTGTCGTCTCCAGCGGATGCTTAGTGCTTCCCTAAGTAGTCTTGTGTAACTAGACCTTATATATTTAAGGCAGTGATTTTTTATGTCAATTTATTTGACTTTTTTTGTCACTTTTTTTTACGAATTATGCATAATGACTTTTGTTGTCCATTTAATGACTTTTATTGTCACTTTTTATGTATGTATTTCTTCAAACTGTCAGACTGCTGATTTCTGGACTGTCAGACAGTTGATTTCACTATGCCTGTGCCAAAACATTCCATGATTCCATGATTTATAGACTATGAGATAGATTTCCATATGCGCCTGTGGTAAAAAGACTCTATATTTAATAGTTTGTGGTTGTTGTCGATAATCGATTACCACATGACGTAGCAAAAAACTCATTTTATAGCCAAAAACAATTACCAATTGATGGAAAGGAGCAGGTTAAGGCCGAGTTTTCTAACCAAAACAATAAACAGTCACTTTACCAAATCAGGGAAAGGAGCAGGTTACAGAGACGGGATTTTCTAACCAAAACAATAAACGATCATTTAACTAATTGAGGGAAAGGAGCAGGTTACAGAGACGGGATTTTCTAACCAAAACAATAAACGATAACATTACCAATTGAGAGAAAGGAGCAGGTTACAGAGGCGGGATTTTCTAACCAAAACAATAAACGATAACATTACCAATTGAGGGAAAGGAGCAGGTTACAGAGGAGGGATTTTCTAACCAAAACAATAAACGATAACATTACCAATTGAGGGAAAGGAGCAGGTTACAGAGGCGGGATTTCCTAACCAAAACAATAAACGATCACTTAAACTAATTGAGGGAAAGGAGCAGGTTACAGAGGCGGGATTTTCTAACCAAAACAATAAACAGTCACTTTACCAAATCAGGGAAAGGAGCAGGTTACAGAGACGGGATTTTCTAACCAAAACAATAAACGATCATTTAACTAATTGAGGGAAAGGAGCAGGTTACAGAGACGGGATTTTCTAACCAAAACAATAAACGATCATTTAACTAATTGAGGGAAAGGGGCAGGTTACAGAGGCGGGCCTTCTGTGCTGTTGGAAGTAGTGGAGCCGCTATCCGTAACACTACTCAGACAGTAGTCATGATCCATTATTGATTATAAAACTAATACAGTAAGGCCTAAATTATGTGAAAGGTATATCCACATTTTCCACAATCATGCAATCCAGTTTCGCCTATCAATTATTTAAAATTTATTAGCACAACCGGTAGGCCTACCATTACCGTATTTAAATGGTAGGCTACACAGTAGGCCTATAGCAGTACCGGTGCCGGTACCGGTACTAAAATACAGAAATACCTGCTTTATACCTACATCTGTACATACAATACAGCAAAATAGTGCTATATATATACTAACCGGTACTGATAGCCTGAGAGAACAGCAGTAGAGAAACCGGTAGCATGGAACCTAACATTAGACTTTTGGATGACATAAAAAATAAAAAAAAATTGACAAAAAAAGGATAAAAATGGACAATAAAAATTATTGCGTATATTTACAAATAAAAACAATGTTCCACATTTATAAAATAGAAAGTAGGTTATGTAGCTCAGTTGGTTGAGCGCCGGCCTGCCCTGCAAGGTTCGAGCCCTGCCAGGTTCCACACACCATGACGTCGATAAAATGAGAACAAGTTGAATTAGTGGGATTGAAAGAGGAACCTTGGGTCGCCAGACGCTTCAACAAACTCATACTACTTTCTCTCGGTTATTCCGAATAGAAATTCATATTTTCATACATATTTTGAACCGATCCTGCAACTGCAACATACCTTTCCAAATATACCAACGAACCAATTTACAGTAAGTTTGAATAATAACTGCATAGCTAATGGTACAGTATATGGTGCAATCGAAGCCAAGGATACATTTTTTAATACTTGGACCAAAAGCTAAAAATTGTATGCAAAAATAAAAATGCTGAGACAATCTAGCAAAAAGCTTCGCTCTTTTTCAAATTTCTTGAATTTATTGTAATTTGTATAAAAATTTGGATATGAATCGGCACTGAATTATGACCCTAGGCCTACATTATATAAGGCACGTTGTTTGAAATTCCATAAGTTTGCCCCTCCCCAAGAAAAATCCTGGCGGCGCCCCTGTTAGTTGATGGGTCTAGTCCTGGACTGGTATTACTTCAGTTATTCCCGTCCTTCAATGATTACGAGTAATTACTATCCCTAACCTAATCATGGTGGAGTGTTTCCGCTATTGCTTCTGTGCTTGAAACTCGTTCAGACCAGTCCGGGATGCTCAGATATTGTTGTTGCTGTCTTGCTGCCTGCGCTGCTGACAGTAAAGGTAACAATATTATTTAGAACTCATTTGTTTACTTTTTATTTATATAAGGAAATACGAAATCCCGGTTGACGTTGTAAAGAGGGGGGAACTGTTACACGAGGTCGTCGATTTGGTTGATGTCAATGGGCAAAGCGTTACAGATGCCACCCTTGAGTTCAGCCTACAGTTTATCCCATCGTCAGCTCTGGGTCGCGATTTTGAGGTACCCAATCTCTACTTCCCATTACGTCATGGTTGTCGGGTGACAATGTTCCAAGATGTTTGCAATAAGAAAGGATATCCGGATACCAGGGCCATCCAGACAGGCAATGGTCCTTATATGGCATTGAGTTTGTGGGATGAGGTAGCCAAGGCATTGCGTAATGCAAAGCGTGTAATATGCATAACAGGATGGTCGGTTTATTCCCAACTTCAATTACAAAGGGGTCGGGGTCAACCGCAGGAAACTTTAGGGCATATTCTCAAGGAGAGAGCCTCGAATGGTGTTAAATGTTACCTGTTGTTGTGGAGTGAGAAAACGAGCTCTTCAATCACGGCTGGATTGATGGACACATGTGATGTAGAAACAAAGGACTTCTTCAAAGGCACCACTGTGGAAGTGGTACTAGCAGGTCGATTTAAAGAAGAACGAAGGCCAATTAGTCACTTGTTGAGAAAAATACAGAGCCACATGATCTCAACCTGTTACTCGCATCACCAGAAGGCGATTGTTTGCGATACAGATGGTTTGAGTGGGGGTGGTCGAAGACGATTGATCGGTTTTCTTGGTGGTATGGATTTGACGAAGGGTCGGTATGATAACCCAAGCCACCCGCTATTTAAAACGCTACAAACAACTCACAGTGGTGATTTCCGTCAGAGATGCGCAGCTGTTAGCTCGAAATGCGGACCGAGGGAACCCTGGCATGAAGTGCATAGCAAGGTAGGTGAAATTTGTGCGTAATGTGATTTAGTGATTCCATGGTTAACCCTACCATCCTATCAGTACCGGGCTATAAAATGTTGTACAAATGCCAGAGGGAAGGGGGTCATATTGACCCCCCCCCCCCCCCCCCTCAGCCCAAGTGTGTAAACAATTTTCAAAATAATTGAAATTTATTATTTACAGCGAATCTTTTTTCAATACAGGTTTTCTGGGACGCTGAATCCATTGGAAAATATTTAAAAATGATCTGATTTCTATAAAATGGCAGTTTTAGTCTTCTACGTAGGCAAAAAATAAAAAAAAAAACTTTTCTCTCTTTTCAGTTTGAAGACAAATTTTTTAATTCACTTATACAATACAATTCTATGAATTTAAATTTTCAGGACCTTCATAAATCCGTATAACACAAGAAACAAGATGATACCATCTATTGACCAATTTGCTTATTTTGAAAAATTCGGTGCTGGCACAAAAATTTTCATCCACCGGTGAAGAATAGAACTGTGAAAACTCTTATCCTTTTTACTTATTCAAATGAATTCAGAACCCTCACAAACCCGTATAACGCAATAAACAAGGTGACACAATCAATTGATATATTTGATGGTTTTCAAAATTTGGTACTAGCACGAAATTTTGAGATTTCTAGTTAGATAATTATTTATTCCATTGAATTTAGAGCCCTCATAAACCTCTGAATATTGCGAGAAATAAGTTGTCATAATCAATTTAACGATTGAATGGATTTTCAAAATAAAATTAAAAAATAAATTTCCAGATTCCCAACTGCGTTTGTTTCAGAGTTATAACAAAAAAACCAAGATGGTTCATATTGACCCCCCCCCCCCCCTCCCACAGGGGTTTAATAAGGTTAACATTAAATTTTATCAAGTACTCAGCTGTTACTTGCGTCGAGGAGACGCGTGTAATGGAGACTGTTGAATATTGATGCATCAAATGTGAACTCCCCACCACCCCGTCACAACTGCATAGCGCCCATGACTTTGAGAGATTTTCCGCATCAACAAAGGCAGTGTTCTTTAAGAGGTATCTCAAGAATGTCATGGGCTGCCACCATGCTTATTTTCTTCATGGAGGCTTCCAATAATGCATAGGTAAATATTTTTTCAATGTGAAAAAATATTATTGAAAAAATTGCTTTGTTCAAGTTGATACTTGAACAAAGCAAATTTTGGGGGAACCAATGAGACACCTCCAATGTTATATAGTGTCTGTTTGGTGATGTGTGCAATGTACTTCACACAGTGAACCCGACGTAGCATTCTTGTGAATGTGCCATCCAGACATTTGGTATCCTCAGCAGTTAGAGCCCAGCATGGACTCCCGTAGAGGAGTACTGGAACTACTGCTGCTCTAAATAATCAGACCTTTAGTTTCCGACGTATTCTGTATGATTTCCAAATCCTGGAAAGTCCAATCAATGCTGCCATTCCCTTATCCTTAATCCAAAATCCAAATTTAATGCTGAAATTCCTGAAAAAAGTATTGAACAGTGAACCAAAATAGAAAGTATTGAACGGTAAGCTTAACTTCAGTAATACACATTTACCGTATATAATAATTGTGTTTCATAAAATCATATGACAGATAGAGGGGCGAATTGTACATGATCTTTTACTCAACTTCAAAGAGCGTTTGAAAAAACAAGGCAAGAGAAAAGCCACATATCTAGAAGAGTTATCATCGGATAACTTTGAGGTTGATTGTGTTGTAGATGATAACCCATCCAATATGTGGAATGTTCAATTGTTCAGGTTAGAAATAAATATAAAGTATACTACAGAAAAAAACTAATTTGACAACGGTACTTTATTAGAAGTTGATTGCAGGCATAATATTGAAAGTTGTATTCAACCTTTTACAACACATTTTTACCATATATATATCTTGGTTAACGACCTAGTTTTAGGTTAGCACGTCTCATTACGATTCTAATTGATTTTGACACATATCATACAACAACGCTAGCCCTATAGAGCGTTCAGGTGCTAACAATATTCAATTCCCCAAGGTCAATCAACAGCGATTCGGCTTATTTTAAAGAAAACTTAACATACGGACTTACTAAAAAATTGGGAAAGGACACAGATGAGTCCATTTATAAGGCCTATATCCACCACATACGACGGGCCAACAAGTTTATCTACATTGAGAATCAATACTTTGTCGGGAGTGCACACGTTTGGGAAAAACGGGGAACAAAGGCTATACATTTGATTCCTTTGGAAATAGTGAACAAAATTATTAGAAAGATCAAGTAAGTAATTGTATCCTTCATAAAGAGTTCAGTTATGGAATTGTGTATTTTTATTGGTTATATATATGAGCCACATTGAAACAATACATGAGGACAGGCATTATTATTGGCTCCCTGTTGTAGGACTACATAGAGGAACTGCTTAATGATGACGCAGTGCTACCAAACACATCATATCACACATCATGAGTCATACACAGTGCTCTCTAACATATAGTAGTTACACCCCGTAGCCTTGAAGAATTACACTTACAGTAAGAAAGTTGCTAATATCGGCAGGCTGCATTGAGGCTGTGCCCGCATCTTCACGGCCAGTTTACTTTCAAAAGCGTCTTAAGGAAGTTATACGTTGTCCTGTCCAATTTATTTCAATTCCAACTTATTTACTCCATGTGACGGCCAAAGCACAAGATTGTGCATTGGCTGTTTCGCATGGTGATGGCGAAAGCAATGTCCTACAAAGCGGGGGCAGATCCATTCAAGTATCAAGCTTGGGGGGGGGACTAATGAGACACTACAAATGTTGTATCGTATAGTGTCTGATCGGAGTGATGCTCATTGTACTTAATACAATGAACCTAGTGTAGCATTTTTTAAGAAGATACTCCATGAGAACTGACACTAAATCGACTCATTCCAGTTCACAAGAAAGTTAACCTCTCATATGTTGGTTTATATTGTGGGCTTAGTCCGATTTTAATAGAAATGACAGTATATATATATATATAGTAGGCATAAAGGTAACATCAATTAATTTCATGTTAATTGCAGGGATAACGAAGATTTCACTGTTTACATTGTTATACCCATGTTCCCTGAAGGCGATCCAGCTGGGAATGCAACACAAGAAATCCTCCAATGGCAATGCAGGACAATGGGCATGATGTATAAACGATTGGCAGAATTTTTGAGGAATTTAGATAGACCACATAGGGAGCTAACCGAATATCTACGTTTCTTCTGTCTAGCAAACAGGTATAAAATATATTTTCTTTCCATGCAAATATTTTAGTAGATGATTTATTTATTTTTAACGGTGAATATTGGCCCATTCTCATGTTAGATATTATAGATATTTACATTAATTTAATCACAATTAACAAGTAATGTATGAACAATATTAACCTACCATAATTTCACAAGCTAAATTCGAGCCAATAATGCTTCTGTTTTTTTTCTGGAAGGGTGTAGTGTTACGGCCAATAATGTGGCGGTGTGGGAAGGGGAGGTATTGCAATAATTGTGTGTGCCTGCTGCCCAGTGCCAATATACCAATATTGGTGGATAGTTCTAAATTAGGAAAACACTAGTAAAACGGTAAAACACTAGGAAAACATAGCAAAAGTACTGTAAAACACCCGGAAAACAGTGAAAATATTGATCAGCAGGGAATTTAACACATGTACTTCTCTGAATTGACAATCCTAAATGTACTCCTCGCATAGCTCCCCTTAAGTAATCACCGTAAAACATAGGGAAAACACTATAAAAACACTATAAACCTTCCGGAAAACAGTGAAAAAATTTATGGCAGCATTAAATTTTACCTATTTTACCTGCAACCAAAGAACTGTAACCAATCAGCACACGGTGCAGTATCAGGCCTGGCAACAAGCTTTCTGGGCAGTATTAGACCCTGTCAATTTATTTTTTTGCAGCATATAGGTAAAATTTAATGCTGATAAATTTTTTCACTGTTTTCCGGAAGGTTTATAGTGTTTTTATAGTGTTTTCCCTATGTTTTACGGTGATTACTTAAGGGGTGCTATGCGAGGAGTACATTTAGGATTGTCAATTCAGAGAAGTACATGTGTTAAATTCCCTGCTGATCAATATTTTCACTGTTTTGCGGGTGTTTTACAGTACTTTTCCTATGTTTTCCTAGTGTTTTACTGTTTTACTAGTGTTTTCCTAATTTAGAATCATCCAATATTGGTGAAGGTGAAGCTGAAATTCAATATCTTGAGTCCATAATCCAGGAATAGATATCATGTGGCTGGTGGAGTAAGAGGTACTAGTCACAGAGACGATGTGATTCTAGGTTCACATTGTTTTTGTGCTCGAGACAGAAGGTGGCAGAAGAATATCTGACAAATTGGACGAGAGCTGATATGCTGACCTGAAGGTTATCTTGTTTAACCAAGTATTTTTAGCAACTTACTATTTGATGGGTGCTGTGGACTGTCATAAGAAATAACCTGTGTAGAAGCTTTTTGAATACAGAACATATCTTACATATGTTCTGCTGGCGCAGGTGAGGCGTTAACCTGAGGGGTGGCTGGTATATCAATACAGTGTTCAGGTACCTCTTTCAGTATGGGTTATGGTAATGCATATCACTCTACTGTGGGGTTGAAAACAGTGCTGTACAACACATTTGTTCTTTTTACAGTCAGAAAGTTGGTCTATTTACTGCAGCATTTATAAATGAATCAATGTTGGTAGCTGCCTCCTCTTAACTGTTGATTGGAAGTCCGGGATTCGGATTCGGGGGAATTTGGAAAGGCATGGGCTGCCTTGAATAAGCTTTCCAGGATTTGGAAGTCACAGAGAATTAATCGGAAACTTAAGGTCCGATCATGTCCTACTTAAATACGGCCTGCCAAATGGCTGCAAGGCCAAAAAATTAGTGGGTCGATTTTTCAACGTTGTCGTGGCAATATATATATATATTTGTATAAAGACAATCAAGTTGTTGTATATTATCTGAAATTTTATGGAGATTTCAAACATGCAACCGGTTTTTGTTACATCTTTCTTAGTTTTCGAAATGATTTACGAAAACCAATGGGTACCCAAAAAGTGGGTTCACCATGAAAGTTTCAATAATCCAGAACCCAGAGAGGTAGCGTGCGGTGGAGAGTGCGGTGCGGGTCGCCTCGAAGGCAGCCTGGTGCTGGGGGAGCCACAACCAAGTGGAGTAGTTGGAGTTCAGGCTGCGGAGGGGCTCCACCAGTTGGGTGATTTCGGCGGGGGAGTTGCCGAGTTGCTGAGCCAGGCCGAGGAAGGATTGGAGTTCTTTCCGACATGTCGGGATGGGGAAGTGGCGAAGGTTGTTCGTGAGCGGATATATCTTTTTACAGAACACAGCAGAACACAGCAGAACACAATAGAATACAGGCGGAACATAGGCGAACACAGCTGTAATTAAAATCTACACCAAAGAATAACACACTTGGGAAAGTACCGGATTTAATCATACAACTGTAAGATGTCAATTACATAATTAAATTAAATGGCGGTTTTCCATATCCTCCAAAATAAATTACTTCTCAACATCCTGTAACCATGGAGAGTTGGTTAGTTCTACAGCAGTACAGTACCGGTAGCTGAGTAGGCCTACATCAGTACATTGGTAATATACTCTACACTGTGCCCGGTAATTGCTGGTAAATGCCTACATCTGTCTGCCTGTACAATGTACAGTCTGTCAGTCTGTACATGTCTCTACAGCACTAGGCCTACTGCAGTACTGGAACAGGATGACAGGCAGACTGCTGGACTAGTAACAGGTACAGGCCTAACCGAACAGCTGATCGGGCAACTCTGATCAGGTAATTTATTTTTGAGGATATGGAAAACCGCCATTTAATTTAAATATGTAATTGACATCTTACAGTTGTATGATTAAGTCCGGTACTTTCCCAAGTGTGTTGTTTTTTGATGTAGATTTTAATTACAGCTGTGTTTGCCTATGTTCTGCCTGTATTCTATTGTGTTCTGCTGTGTTCTACTGTGTTCTGCTGTGTTCTGTAAAAAGATATATCCGCTCACGAACGACCTTCGCCACTTCCCCATCCCGACATGTCGGAAAGAACTCCAATCCTTCCTTGGCCTGGCTCAGCAACTCGGCAACCTTCTCAGCCCATCCAGGACTGAGAAGAATTGCGCAGATGGCGGAATCCGAGAGACAACCTGGAACGGGGCTGGGGAGAAGTAGGCAGGTCGGATGGTGTGCCTGTTGAGTTGCCAGAGGTCCACCATGATGCGAACTGAGTTGGGGTCCTTCTTCCGGGTGACAACCATGGGACTGAGCCACGCGCTCGGGTCGTTCTCGTCGTCTGCGGGCTCAAGGATCCACATGGTGACTTGGTCACGGAGTTCCCGGTCGAAGGCTTCCTCCAAATTGGCGGGGATGGCGCGGTTCGCATATGAGAAAGTTGGAGAGGCGTCCTTGCAGAGTTTGATTGTTATTGGGCTGCCTCTCATTACCCGACAGATCCCCAACAGTGGACGAAGGAACCAGGCCGCGAGTTTATCCCATGTGGTGCTGGTGGTTGTAGCTGCTGGTGCAGTAGCCTGGGCTGGTGGTGGGGCGGTCGGGATGGCAACCGGTTCGGGCGGGGTCGGCTGTGCTGGCCGGGCCGCAATGGTGGAGCACTGTAGGTGGTGCGGCATACCTCCTCTCAGGATCGGGCTCGACAGGATCCCGAGGAGGAAACACGCCTTGCGGGACAGCAGTGGTTGTTGGAGGCCGTCTAGCACCCAGACCTCGGTGGTGCATGCTGTGCGGAGCGCCAGGCACTGGAAGGTGGCCTTGAAGATCCCTTTGAATGACCAGCCAGTCCTATTGCCATTAGCGAGTTTGGGGGCCTGCGGGGCAGGGACTGGTTGCCGTAGGTTGGCCAACCGCCCCCCGAAGGAGAGGAATGTACAGAGCGGGATTCCAGTTATGTTGGTTCCGGAGTCGGGGAGGAACTGGAGCTCGCGGATGCTGAAGGAGGTGTTGGCAGCAACCTGGAACCCGACTGTGATGGTCTCCAGCGGCTCCAGCTGCTCCATCGCTGACAAGAGTGGGGCATCAGTCAGTTCGGCGCCGGCGAGGAGGGACCAAACCTCGGCGAGGTTGGTCGAAGAGAAGTCGGAGTCTGGGTTGATGTGGTTAGGTGCCCATCCCTGCCCAGATGTCATGTTGGTGTTTGGTCGGCAGGGACACATCTGGTCGTAGTGTCCCATGTTGCCATAGTGATGGCAGGTCGCATCGAGACTGGGATACCGTTTACCGATGGGGTGGGGCGGATAACCGCACTGGGGGCAGCGGGTACTGGAAGTAGTGCCGCGGGGACGGCCCGAGCGCCCTCATTCGGGTTGCCGGGGGCGCAGTGCGTTGGCCCGAGCTGCAGCCAATGCGGGTGCGGTGTTCGCGAAGGAGGCGGCGTCTTTCCAGGCGGCCCACACGGCCTGCGCTAGTTGCAGTGCGTTGGTGAGGGAACTTCTGGCTGGGAGGCGGAGAAGGTGTTTGGTGACCTCCTGGTCGTGGAATCCAGCAATGAACTGATCCAGGAGGTGATCTTTTGTATGGGCATCGGCAGTGGGAAGCGCTGCGAAACCGCATTTGGTGGCGATGTCGCGGAGGTGCACCAGGAATGTTTCGGGTGGTTCCTCTGGGAGGCAGTTTTGGCGGGCAAGTTCCTGGCGTAAGACTCGCTTGTTTGTCCCCCCGTAGATGTGAGTGCCGAGCTTCCTGAGTACTGTATTGGGATCGGAGTTCTCGGCAGTTGTTAGACCAAGTCCCTTTACAACGGAATTCGTGCTCCACGAGAAGGCCGTTGTCAGGGCGGCGCGTCATTGCCGGTTGGTGGCGGTGAGGAGTCGCTCGGAGGCTTGTGGGTCTGGAGGGACGGAGGTGTCTGTCACACGGAGGTTGCCCAGGCCGGACGTGACGGGGAAGGCCTCCCACTCGTCCTTCTACAGGTCCCAGGTCGATCGCTCTGAGTTGATATCGAATGGTGGGGGTGCACTGCGGAGGATAAAAGTGAGAGGGTCGCTGTTGTCGGCGGGCACGGGCAGGTGCGTATCCATGTTCAGACAAGTACTGCATTAGGATCAGAAGATAGCAGTGGCACATAGAGGTTTTAGGCAGTCAGGTGTGGCAGTTTGGGCAGTGAGTGTCACGGTAGGTTCGAGAACCAAAGCTGAGCCATGACTAGCTGTATGATACCGGTCGTCCGTATATTAAGTATCCGTCAGTATACTGGTATATCCATAATGCATACAAGATAAAACAAGACAAGGGGCGAGCCATCGAGGCAAGTCTACTACACAGTGTCAAGTGCAATGCACACATCTCCAACCATACACTATAAAACATTGGAGGTGTCTCATTGGTTCCCCCAAGCTTGACACTAGAACAAAATCGCCTCCGCTTTGCAGGACATTGCTTTCGCCGTGAGGACCAGCCAGTGCATAATCTTGTACTTTGGCAGCCTCATGGAGTGAATAAGCATGGTGGACAGCCCATGACTTTCTTGAGACGCATCTTAAAGGACACTGGTCTTAAAGATGCGGATGATCTAGCAAATGTCATGGGTGATAGGGAGTTGTGGTGGTGCAATTTTGTTGACAAGCCGGCACAGCATTCTTAAAAATGCAGCTGCAATGCAGCATGCCGATCCTAGTAGTAGTAGTTGGAAAGGGCGCTCTTTGGGGTATTAACAGTAGTCATGGACAGGACAGAGTTAATTCATTCTTCCGACATAGGATGTGATAGATGTAGAACTTCCAACCTCTGGGGCCTGTTTCGGTGTAATTTCAGTTTCCCTTTTCATCCTGAAACCTTTTCCTCTCAGATGAGTGTTCAACTATTAGCGAGTAGGAAGTCTTGTTCTCGTTTCAATTTCGGTAGACAAGGATTCCGTGCATCACCCACTACATAATATGTCATTATGTAGTACTAGTCCGGCAATCGCCAGGTCCTCCCCATAACTATAATGAACAGTCGTCTTCCGCTCCGCCTACGTATAGCTGTACTGGTGGCTCGAAATTACTGGAAATCGCCACAGCGTTAGCCACCATCCGGATGAAATGGACCCAACCTTTAATTTTAATGGGCGACTTCAATGCTCGCATCGATGGAACTGAATCGATACGAGGTGATACATTGGTTAGCGTTCTCCTTGGCGCCGAAATGCGCTTTGTGTAAATGACCCGGTTGTGCCGACGTAGTACTGTTGGAATGGGCAAAGCACAATAGATTTAGTATTTATTGATAAAGTATTTAGTGATTCCATTAGATATTCTACAAACAACAAACACAAAACACCAACGAATATGTTTAACAGTCCCCTGGGGCAGCCAGACAATACGACAACTCCGGACCACAGCTGTAACGATATTAGACACAGATAAACTGGGAGAATCACTGGATCCAGCTAAATTCGAAACTGCTCTCAACCATGGAGCCGACTCAGTGTGCGCTTATATATCCACCACCATTACCAACTCCGCTGCCACACAGAAACCCAGAAAATCGAAACAGTGGTTTGATAAAGAATGTTATGCCGCACGGCAGAACCTACAGCTAATATTCCGAGAGATGCAGAAAAGCCAATCAATGGAATCCAGACTGCATTACAATGATAAGAAACGTGAATACAAAAATTTGTTAAACAATAAGCGGAATCTATTTAAGACTCGTAAGGAACACGAGTTAATTGAAACCTGCGAGCGGGACAAATCAGTGTTCTGGAACATTCTAAAAGGTAGATCTCAAACAAAACCGGCAGCCAACCAAGTAACAGAGGAATCATGGGTGAATTATTTTACAAGTTTACTAACCGTGAAACAAGAGCCTAAACTTCCGGATATACCAGAAAATCCCGATAACATATTAGATGCCCCAATCGAAGAGGACGAAGTTGCAAATGCAGTAAAACATCAGAAGAACAGGAAAGCGGCCGGACCAGACGGCATCACTTATGAGTCCCTTAAGTGCGGTATGCCTCTCCTATTACCATATGTACTCGCTCTGTTCCAGTTGTGTTTCACAACGGCCAGCTGCCCTGTGATCTGGCTGTCCGCCTATCTTATACCTCTGTATAAAGGCAAAGGGGCAAAGTCCGATCCCAGCCACTACCGAGGTATTGCACTTCTGTCATGTTTATTTAAAACTTACACCGCCATTATTAGTGCAAGACTGTATAAATGGGCTAAGACTCATAATTTATTCCCTCCAGAACAGTATGGTTACCGCGAAGGGCGATCGACAATCATGGCAGAAAAGCAGCTATATAACCGCATTAACTCCGCATTTGCGCCATCTGGCGGGCATTTATACTGTGTATTTGTCGACTTCAAAAAAGCATTCGACTCGGTGAATAGGGAGATCCTCTGCAAGAAACTCTCGGCTAAAGGTGACAGCAAGCGGTTCATCCAGGTTATCTGGGCGCTGATTGCTGTGAACTTCGTGTGTCTGTGTATCGGTATGTTCATTCTAGAACCGCTGAGACAATCAGTAGGTGTGGTCCAAGGGGACAAACTCTCTCCGCTACTTTTCTGTCTATTTGTCGCCGACTTACCTGCTGCAATAGCTTGCTGGGTAGTTATGTATGCTGACGATCTCGTAATCACTGGAGATTCCATTGCAACTATACAAGAAGGCCTAGATAGATTAGCTGATTACTGCACGCTGAATGAACTGACAGTAAATATAGGAAAAACCAAAGCTGTTAAGTTCTGTAATGGCGGCCGGCTATGCAACACTGACACACTAACCTATAATGGTAGCCCAATAGAATTCAAAACAAAGTTCGAATACCTCGGTGTGATTTTATCCACGAAAAACTGGGCCAGAAGGCACTACGCACACTTATACAACAAAGGTGTCGCCTGCAGCATGCATCTATAGCCATACTTACTGCAGTTTCCATGACAACAGCAAAACAACTATGGCAGTCCTTCGTCTTCCCTTCATTCTTCTACGGATGCTGCATCTTTACCTCCCAAACTAATGTAGCTCAACTAGATCACGTGACTCGAACCCGAGCCTTCTTTTGGAAACTGTGGTTTGGCGTCGGCAAGTTTGCATCATCGTCTGCCATTCTGCGCGTGGTAGATGACCCCACCAGCGCGCAAATCGACCCAGGTCAACTGACGGGCTACCGACGCCGCACCGCCGGACAACTAATTTCCAATGGCTTCCACCACAAACTCTGCAATTCCTCCAATTGTTGGCGAGCTGCTGATTATTGCATCTGCCGCTTCTGCGGTGCATTAGCCCACAATACTGACCACTATCAGCACTGCCAGCATGTTCCGCAGAACTGTTCCCCTCTAAGAAACGCGATGTTTTTAGATAGTCTGCCTGCTCCGATCCACACGCACACGACGCAAAATAAATATATACTCTTTTAATTATGTATGCATGTTTTGTAGATATATTGTTTATCCCGTTTTAAATTATTTTACTCCAAATGTTGGAATATAATACAATTACATTCATAATATGTCATTATTATTGGAATTTAATTTCATTTTAATTAAATTATTTTAAGTTTTTAATCGTCAAGCTTGAAGTAATAAATCTTTCAGGAGCAACTGGTCTTACAGACAAAAAAAACGGAAAATAAATTAGCAATTGAGAACAGTAGTTGGATGCGAGCCTGTTTATAAGCTAATTAGCTAATGCCATCGAGGTTGTTGGCAGTTTTAGTCGTAAGTTTCTTACATCTTGGTTCATAATAAAATAAATTGAACAATTAAATAATTAAATCAGTACAATTATTATTATAATTACATTGCTTTATTAAAAAATTAAAAACATTATTAAATTGTTATGTTTAAAAGGGAGGCGGATTTACCAAAGGAAATCTGTGAGGGTTCGACTGAGTTGGAGAAGAAACTGCAGAGGACCCGTCGGCACCCGATCTACGTTCACTCAAAGATGATGATAGTGGACGACGAAGTGGTTATCATTGGTTCCGCAAACATCAACCAGCGGTCGATGAGTGGCGCACGTGATACCGAGATCGCGATAGGGGCCTACCAGCCGGGACACGTAGATGATGGAGCCACGGCACCTCGTGGAGTGGTCCACGGATTCCGAATGTCATTGTTCGCCGAACATTTAGGAACAGAGTTCGTGAACAACATAGATCGTTTCCTTGAGCCCAGCGGCATTGATTGCATCAAAACCATTAATGAGATGGCAGAACGCAACTGGGAGTTGTATATACAGGATGAACCCAACGACCTACCAGGACACCTAATTCCCTACCCGTTGCAAATAACCCAGAAGGGACGTTTGGAGTATATACAAGGAATGAAACACTTCCCGGATACTTTAGGAAACATTAAAGGAACCGTTACGAATTTACCCGATGATCTTACGTCTTGATTTTTAATGTAGATGTTATTAGTGAAATAAAGGTTTATTAAACACAATTATCACAGTTCGAAAGAAATGCGAAATGTTAACTATGCCAGTCCGCCACTATATGAGTTGAAGTAAAAGCGTAATTGATTTATGAATACAATTTCCATCAATCGTACGTAATAAGTAATACAATAGGCCTGGCTATGTAATTTAACACGACACCATATTCAATATTCAAATACATTATCTTCTAGAATAATAATATAGTCTCTAAATACAAAAGCTCGCCACCTAAAAAATTTCCACAAATCTTAATGAGATTTCATGAAATTTGAATCATAGACAGTTTGACCTATTAATTAATTAGTGGGTTGTAGGAATTTATATTTGCGCTTGAAATCTTTAGTTACAAAGAAATGTATACTACACTGCTCGCAGTACTGTCTACGAACCGCCGAAAAGGTTAACTTTCTCAACAATTCAAATAACTAAAGAGTACTAAAATATATTTCTTTTACAAATAGCTGAGGTATGAGTCTTTGAAATTAGTCAGATTTAGCATTTGCAGTAGCTAGAAGGTTATAAAATCGTCAAACATTATAAATAATTAATTTTAGAAAAATAATCTTCTGGGGTGTATGGCAGGTTAATGAGTTAAATAGCTTCGGGCTTATTTAAAATAATTTCTAACAAACTTTCGAAAGTTCATATCTCAGTTATTCCGCAACAAAATTAAAATATAATTAAAACATTGGAATCCCTTTAAGGGGGGGGGGGGGGGTATAATAATTGGGGTCAAAAAATATAAAAAAAATTTTATACCCGTTTCTTGTAGCAAATTTTATGGAGATTTCAAATCTGTAAACAGTTTATTTCTAGCTTGTCTAGTTTTCGAGTTATGGCTCATTATATAGACACGCATCCTGAAAATTATTTGAAAAAAATGACAAAAATTAACAAAATTTCCGGCTTGTTGCACTGAAATCATTGTATTGGCTAATAAGTTATTACAGGTTGGAATGTATTTTGCGGGAAGTTTAAAACGAGAATTTGCACATTGTTATGTTTTAGTTACTAACTGTATGCTGTATTGGTGTTTCAATCAATGCAATCAGCAGTTTTGACGGACACAGACTATAGAGCGTCCTCCATCTTCGAATCGAAAATTGTACATACATCGTTGACGATATAATTTTTATAATACAGTATGCCACGAATAACTCAACAATGGAAAGCAGGATTTCGAGGAACCAAGAAACAAGATACCGGTACATTGAACCTCGCGCATATGAAATCGATTTCAGTACCGGTACCGGTCCGGTAGTGCCAAAAGATCGAGAACCGTCGCTAATAGCATCGAATCTGAATGTCCTACCCTCAGATGGAAAGTTGGAGGGATATAACGTTGTAGCAACGCAAATAATAAAGAAACTGATAATGGAGAAACATGATGATAAGCAATGTGACGGTACAGTAGTGATAAATGAGTCACATCGTGGTTATAGTACCAATTTTGAGGGGAAATGTTCACGTTGTGATTGGCAATATTCTACTTTCACGAGCGACCAAGTTTCTCGAACTGAACCTCGTCCTGGAAGAAAAACAGCGGATGTGAATCTTCGTGCAGTACTGGCTTGGCTTTGTGTTGGTGGGACCCATGGTGATGCAGAGACGTTTTCTAGAATAATGTCACTACCATCTCCTGTTGCGAAGAGAGCCTGGCAATTTCATGTCAACGAAATCTCGAAGGTCACGGAATCACTTGCACGAGGAAATGCAAAAAATTGTGCAATGAAAGAGATTGACAGGGAAATATGTATATCTTTTGACGGTACATGGATGAAAAGAGGCCATCAATCACTTTATGGTGCCGCGTTTATCATATCCGAAAATACAGGACATGTCATTGATTTCGATGTTTGTTCAAAATACTGTAATATTTGTAGCCGCAACAAAGAAGAAGATGGCAATGCTGATCATGAGTGTAATATAAATTATTCAGGGTCCAGTTCAGGTATGGAACCTCATTTAGCTGTTAAACTATTCAATAGATCCCTATCAAATAATGGTGTCATATATCAATCAATGGTATCGGATGGCGACAGCAGCGTTATGAAGAACATATTGGAGTCCGATCCTTACAGAGAGCAGAATGTAACAGTGCAGAAGAAAGAGTGCCTGAACCACGTTGCGAAGCGTCTATATACAGGTCTTTCCAATGCTCGCAAAACTCATAAACTTGGAGGCAAGGGAGGGTTGACTGATAGTCGATGTCACCAATTGCAGTCATATTACCGAAATACGATCGTGAAGAATATAGCAGATGTTGATATAGATAAACTCTCAGAGACTGAAAAATCAGTGCTCATAAGCACGATTCGAAGTGAAATCGTGGCTGCAACACATCACTATTGTGATTATGGAGATAATGTTGAGAAACAACATGAGTTATGCCCTGAAAATAAGTGGTGTAAATTCAAAAACAATGCTATAAGTTACAAAAATGTAACATTTATAAAAGAGGCAAACATGAAGTTTATTTTACCTGTTTATGAACGCCTAACAACGAGCGAAATTCTGGAACGCTGTATCCCTGGCCTCACACAAAATCCGAACGAATCTCTGCATTCACGGCTATGGACTCGTCTATCTAAAGAAACGTTTGTGGGTCTAAGTACACTCATGTTTCATGTTTCGTATACTGTTTTAGTTCACAATCGGGGGTGTTCAGCAGAACAGATAATTTTGAAGAAGCTTGGCCTTGAGGAAGATGATGGTGACCTTGCAGAACGAGCAAAGAAGGTCAACCTAAAACGTAAACAGAAAAGTACTGAACACAAACCATCAAAGAAATGGCAAGCACCCGATCATAAGTCATATAAATCTGGGGCCTTTTAATTAACTTTTTAAATTTCATTTTAAATTTTTAAATTTAATTTTAATTAATGAATATTAATATAGTGCCTACTTTGAATTATTATTTTTTATTGATTTCAGTTTTTTGTTCAAATTTTGTCAAAAAAATTCACACCCTTTAACATGTCTTTTATATGAAATAATATGACCTTAAGATTAACATGCGATAATAATACAATTTTTGGAATCTACATAAAATTTGGAACTAGATGAAAAAAATTTTATTAGAATTCACTGAGTTTATCTCATTTAATCGAAATTTCAAAAATTTAACTTCATAATAAAATAAACAAACTTGAACTTTAAACCTGTTTTTCTCCAATTAGCATTTTTCAAACGAAAAATGCTAAGGCTCTGTCAAAAATGGCCCAAATGTGCTGATTTTTTGCATGATCGATGATTGTGGGGTCCTTTACAAAATGCATTGACAAAATTTTGATATTTTTTTAAAAACTCAATTTTTTCGAAAAATTGGGCCAAATTTTTGAAATTTTGGTCATTTTTTGGACCAAAAATGTCCCTTTTGGTGCTTTTTGCTCTTCTCGACAAGATATCAAAATTTTGTCAATGCAAATCGTTTGGGACGTCCTACTGACTTTCTCACGTGAGTTTTGAAGTATTTGGATAATTTGGCTAGAAGCCTTAGCATTTTTTTTCATTTTTTGCCTTTTTGGCAAAATTTTGGTGAAAAAATAAAATTTTTGAAAAATTTTGAATTTTTCCAAAATTTTAATTCCTTAGTCACAAAACTCAAAATAAAACTCCTAGCAAAAAAATAATTTTAGATGCATCTATAGAGCGTCCAAAATTTATGGTCTATTATTATACCCCCCCCCTTAACATAACCTTTCTTACATCCATAGAACCACTCAGAGAAGATTAACTAACTGCAGCACAGCGACTGACTGCTGCTATAACGACTCCTTTTTCAAATTCTTGTAGATTACAATTTAAAAAGACTAATAACATTTTTTGAAAATTTGACTGAATTAAACAATATTTTCTAGAAGATTCGTGGTGTATGGAGGTAGAAGGGGGCCCCAAACCCCAGCGCCGGTCCCCATGCTCTGTCCAGAATACAATACATTCAGCAACAACAACAACGCGAATAGGCCTATTGTCAAACAACAATAATGCCCAATGATCCGCATTGTTAATTAATAGCCGCAGGATGAAAGCACTCACTTATGTTTATACACGTGCAATACTTACAGTAGATAACGTTGATCTACTTTATGCCCTCGGCCTATTATAAAATACGTGAGGCGTATTGATAAACGTATGAGTGGAAGTGATACCAGGATGGAAGTTGTCTGCTGCAATCAGGTACCGCAGGTATATTAATCTGCGATGATCTCTAAAACTGATGCCTCTGTAGCACAAATTATCGGCTTATTCAACGGATAGTAATTTGCATATAGGCCTATCGATAATATGTTGGGATTTATAAATTTTTGAATAGTTTTAGATTTTAGATTTTTGAATGCATTTTTTATTCAATGATGATGTTATTCGTATTTGAGTATAAATTTTGGGGTATTTATATTTTTTATTCTAATTTCTAAATATATTAATAAATATGTAAAAACAAAAGAACCTAACGTCATTTGTTTATATGTTTTTTTTTATTTTGTTTTGTTTTTGCTGTGCGGCCGTAATCTAATGTGCAGCAATATTTTATATTTCACAGTAGGACAGAACAACAACACAACCAGAAGTCCCCCACCCGGAGTGATAAGGGTGGGTGGCACCCACCCTTATCACTCATCGTTGGTTGAATTCCGATGTTTAAAATAATATATTTTTGATTTATGCTATATAGAATTTATGTTAAAATTTCATAATAGATTAGATAGGAAATATACAGGCAACATTTTTAAGCTTTATTTTTACATTTAAATTCAGAAAGATGACCTTGTACATGGTGTTCGATATTATAAATGAGGAAATTTATTTGCACGTGAAAGTCACATTAATTTCTTATAAAGTTGAATATTCAACTCAATTTTTAAATAGTTTATTGTCAGACGTCATTTCAAAATCGGAACGGTTTTTAATGAGAAAACCATAGCAGCAAGATATAATAATGGATTTGGGGGGCAAGCAATTATCGTGTTGGAAATGACTATTGATCGTTACAATGAACTAGAAGACTGCCAGGGATCGATCCTAAGATGTGATTGGTCACCACAGTCGGAGCACGGGAATTCATATCCCAAGGTGCAACTGTATACGTCTTATTTACTAGCACTTTCGCACTGCGAATTATTATTTTAATTTATGCTGTATGTAGATATTTGGACAA
This sequence comes from Nemertoderma westbladi, assembly GCA_032718475.1. NCBI lineage: Eukaryota > Metazoa > Xenacoelomorpha > Nemertodermatida > Nemertodermatidae > Nemertoderma > Nemertoderma westbladi. Next base: position 26,444 of record JAUCBJ010008008.1, read on the forward strand.
AGTTCGATTCGTTTTGCCAACAAACGCAAGACCATTCAATTGTAGATAATCTTTAGTTTTTGTTGTTTCAAAGCAAACGTTTTTCATTGGTGGGAAGCGGAATGCTTTTGGACAGAGAAGGAGGAGCTTATACTTTGTTACTTACAATAATTAAGCTAAGTTGTTTAATATAAGCCAACTTGATTATAATTTAATTCATTTAATCATTGAATTATTTTAATTAATTTGATCTAAAGATATTTTGATTAATGTTGTAAAGCAACTATTTCAAATGAAAATTAAAAAACATGATAAATAGAATAATTAACTACTACTACTACTGCATTGCAGCTGCATTTTTAACAAATCTGTGCCGGCTTGTCAACAAAATTGCACCGCCACAACTCCCTATCACCCATGACATTTGCTAGATCATCCACATCTTCAAGGCCAGTGTCCTTTAATATACGTAGCAAGAAAGTCATGGGCTGTCCACCATGCTTATTCACTCCATGAGGCTGCCAAAGTACAAGATTATGCACTGGCTGGTCGGTCCTCTTGGTGAAAGCAATAATTAAAATAAATTATAAATAATAATTAAAAACTAGTATATATGATCGTTTGATGTTTATTGTTACTTGTCACAAATAACCATAACTGTTTAAGTATATAGCAGTTATTATAAAATTATTATTTGTTAGACTGAAGTTAATATAACAACCTGAATATTTAAACAACTTTCATATTTAAACAATGATAATAGAAACCTTGGCAACTAAGAAAATCGGCATGGAAGTCGATGACTTCGGCAGCGGTCGGATCTGCATAGACGACATTGACGATGAGGAGTTGGCGGCTCAGCAGTTCTTCCTGATGGCGGATTCCGAGATCCCTGGCGACGGGGAACCGCGACGGAATCGAAAACCCGGGAGGAAACCGTCGCGGAAGTTTACTCCGAAACAGATGCAGCAGCGCCACGCGGCCAACATGAGGGAGAGGAAGAGAATGCAGCACATTAACGTCGCATTCGAGAGATTAAGGTAAGAGAATGCAGCACATTAACGTCGCATTCAATAGATTGAGATAAGAGAATGCATCATATTAACGTCGCGTTCGAGAGATTGAGGTAAGATAATGCAGCATAATAACGTCGCGTTTGAGAGATTGAGCTAAGAGAATGCAGCATATTAACGTCGCGTTCAAAGATATTGAGGTAAGAGAATGTAGCATATTAACGTCGCGTTCGAGAGATTGCGGTAAGATAATGCAGCATAATAACGTCGCGTTTGAGAGATTGAGCTAAGAGAATGCAGCATATTAACGTCGCGTTCAAAGATATTGAGGTAAGAGAATGTAGCACATTAACGTCGCAATCGAGAGATTGAGGTAAGAGAATGCAGCACATTAACGTCGTGTTCGAGAGATTGAGGTAAGAGAATGCAGCTCATTAACGTCGCGTTCGAGAGATTGAGGTAAGATATTGCAGCATATTAACGTCGGGTTCGAGAGATTGGGGAAAGAGAATGCAGCATATTAACGTCGCGTTCCAGAGATTGAGGTAAGAGAATGCAGCATATTAACGTCGCGTTCGACAGATTGAGGTAAGAGAATGCAGCACATTAACGTCGCGTTCGAGAGATTGAGGTAAGAAAATGCAGCACATTAACTTCGCGTTCAAGGGATTGAGGTAAGAGAATGCAGCATATTAACGTCGCGTTCGAGAGATTGAGGTAAGATAATGCAGCATATTAACGTCGCGTTTGAGAGATTGAGCTAAGAGAATGCAGCATATTAACGTCGCGTTCAAAGATATTGAGGTAAGAGAATGCAGCATATTATCGTCGCGTTCGAGAGATTGAGGTAAGAGAATGCAGCATATTAACGTCGCGTTCAAAGATATTAAGGTAAGAGAATGCAGCATATTAACGTCGCGTTCGAGAGATTGAGGTAAGAGAATGCAGCACATTAAATTCGCGTTCGAGAGATTGAGGTAAGAAAAGGCAGCACATTAAAGTTGCGTTAGATATTGAGGTAAGATAATGCAGCATATTAACGTCGCGTTTGACAGATTGAGGTCAGCGAATGCAGCACATTAACTTCGCGTTCGTGAGATTGAGACAGGATAATGCAGCACATTAACTTCGCGTTCGAGAGATTGAGTCAAGAGAATGCAGCACATTAACTTCGCGTTCGAGAGATTGAGGCAAGAGAATGCAGCACATCAACGTCGCGTTCGAGAGATTGAGGTAAGAGAATGCAGCACATTACAGTTGCTTTGAGAGATTGAGGTAAGATAATGCAATTTGTTTCACATAGAAATGGAAACGCATGGTCTCAATTATAAACGACAACAACATACAAATAATATATTTTCGATGTATATACCCGATACAGGAGGGGGAAACTAGACCCAAATACCATCTCAACGAATTAATATTATTACGTCTCAATGTTAAATTACCTATTTAAGGAAAGGAGCAGGTTATAGTGGCGCGATATTCCAGCCAAAACAATAAACGAAATTCAGTAGAAAAGGTCAAAAAATTTAATATTTGGGAGTAAGTAATCAGCTGTTATTTGCGTCGATTTTTCCCTGGAGAGAGATACATTTTTGATTGCGTCGAAAGTCCCCCCCCCCCCCCCCCCCCATCTTCAATACCCTGGGGATGCATTGCCCCAGCCTCTACAACACTGCACTTCAACAGCCAAGTGAATGACAAATTCATTTCATTATCACAAATAGTGCATCTTAACACTAGCTTACGGTTCATGAAAGTGAATGGTTGAGGTTGACTTACAATTTTCCTCTCACTGATCCATCGAGCAAGACAATTCTAAATGAAATATTAGCTACAGGTTAAACTACCTACGAATGAACTACATCAACAGAAGGTGTATTGTAAAGTTCTTTCCACTGCCAAACCTGTAAAATTATTCAGTATGTTAGTATTTTGATGTAGGAAGCAATAATAAAGATATCAACAACCTGCTGGTAAATGATCTCACAAGACAATAATTGTGGTGGATGTGTGTTGTTAGGTCCACTTGTTCTAACATTATTTATAAGTAATCTTACAGAATATTATATCCATTTATATAAATATATTTACAGAACAAGGATACCAACTTTACCATATGAAAAGCGTCTATCTAAGGTTGAAACACTTCGACTGGCCATCGGCTACATAAGTTTCTTAGCAGATCTGATAACCTCGACGGGTTCGGAGGATGAACTTTACGAGAACGAGAGAAAGAAAATTATTATCACCAACAGAAGAGGTTTGTAAGGCAAACTTATTTAGGGCGGTATTACACTATAAACCCATCGGTATATAAGTTTAAGGCTTTACTATGGCGCAAAACTTAGCTTAAACTTAAAAGACCAAGCTTTGTATCTGAGTAAAGCATTTGCCGTAAGGGAGTGATTGCTAGCTAGATTATAGTTAATGTGCAATTCAACAATAACATATATGTATGCTTGTTGTCGATTAATAATAATAATAATAATAATTATGTTAAATATGTTAAAGTTGGAAAATAATGCGTTAAAATAAAGTCATACTCGTTTGAGAAAATATAATAATGTGAAATGTTACAAGTTGTGAGCTTAATTTATGTATTGCCAAATATTTTTTGGAATATAAAAAAAATTGATATATTAAAATTATGTACTGTACTGAATGTGATGTATTTTGCACTTTGTATTTTGTCTCTGGGCAATTTTGTTCTTCGTTAATTTTTTTTGTTCTTCATGAATTGGAAAAACTTATCAGGTCTACCTGATCATTTTGGTAATTGTATTTATCCAGGTCCAGACGAATACAAGTGTTACCCGCCAATAACCGGACATAGTCTGTCGTGGTCCGAAGCGGGTCTGTCTGCACTTCCAACCCACTACCCCAACACCCCACTAACCGCCGAGGTTTGGGTACCTGCAGAAATGCCACAGACGCCTCTACCGGTGGGAAGAGAAATAATATCAAACTGAGCTGCAGTGAAAAATCTTTCAAAAGTTTGGAAACTAACTATTCCAAAAGTGCTATAGGTGTCTCTAATATATACATTACAACTCCGTTTAAAAGGACATTCGAACAAACAAACATTTAATTGTCATATTTATACTTTATTATATAAAATTTTATTAATCATTTGGTGCCGTTCTTTAGTGTATAAAGTATAGTAGTTAACTAATAGTAGTTAATTAGTACATTCTTAGGCGTGCAGGCTCACATACTTTGCTCTGAAGATACTACGTGTCTAACTTTATTTGCGTGAGCGTACAATAACCTGTACCGTAATTAAGACGTCACTAAGTAATCTTTTTTTTAGCTAAAAAATTGATTTTTTTTTGTGCAACGAAAAATTTGTAATTTTTGAAATTTAGTGACAGAACCACCCTGATCTGTATGCAGACAGGACCACCTGGTATGTATACAGACAGAACTACCTGATCTGTATAAAGAGAGAACCACCATATTGCATGAGCTAGCTTTCACTCGACACCTTTCCATTTCTCGAATAATGCTCCGGAAAGTGACTTAATAAATTCAGTAACCCCAACCCAATAATTTTTAAAGAAATATGAAGCCTGAAGTTTGAAACATAAATAGCAAAGGCAATAATTGTATTTTTGATTTTCATCGTTAACTAGGCCTCTTTCTGCCTTTGAAAAGAGATTCTCATTCCACCATCAAGCATTTACAAATATTGTCCCTGTCATAGCCACTAATTGGTTCACATATTACTATGGCATAGTTTCAATGGCACAGAATCTATTATCCTTATAACAATTTCTTAGTGGTTATTTTCTTTCCTTTAGCACTAAACTTTTTGGCTGTACTTTACAACGCAGCTTGGCATCGATTGAGCGCCATGCTGCTGGGAGAGTCAGTATAGTGCTGCATATACCATTAAGGATAGGGTTAGTAGTGTGTGAGGTCGAACAGATTAAACACAAACACCTCCCACCATAAGATGTTTGACTCGCTTGTTGTATATAAGTAACGTGGGTCCGTATTAGTGGAATCGACTACATTCAGGTTTGTGACCTGGATTAAGAAGATTACTTAATAAAGAAGTTATGTGGAGCATAGAGAGAAAGTGTAAATGAAGTTATTCGCTTTCAACTCGACTGGGAATTATGATATTAAATACCAATAACCTTTGTTGAGCGTTTACGATAGAGGCATTCACGATATATTGCATTCCATTTGCATCGCAGTACACAAACAGGCAATTTATGCCTGTTTGTATACTGCAAACTTGCTCGCAATATATACTGTAATATGGACTTTGTAATAATAAACAAGTTCCCTTGTATATTCGAATAATACAGAAGCGTTAACTACTGAATACTTACAAGCACTCACGTAGAAACTGTACAGTACAAGATGTATGTAGGATACTGTACAAGGATAGGAATTACTGACACAAATTATTATTGATTATTCAATGTAGGCTTTAGTTATTGTGTAAGCTTATAGAATGAAGCAACAATTATCATAAGGGTGTTTGTATTTATTGCCTTGGAATCTTGCATTGAAAATTTTATATCTAAAAAAAATGTAAAATTTTAATAAAATTTCGCCCGATAAGTGAAAACCTGGTATTCTTCACGTGGGCTATGATACAGAGGACCTTATTCTATGAAAAATAAAAACAAAACAAAACAAAAAATGTATTTATATACATTTTATATAATATTCTATACTTGTTTTGGAACAAACTGCATTCTAAACACTAAACACTGAAATTAACTAATTTATATTAATGGCATTGTGGGTAGAATTCGGCTTTCAGGAACTGAGATACGCTACATGAGCTAAATCCTACAAACTACTTTACGTACAAAGGTAAACTAAAGACTCACCTGTTTACCCACCCACCTACAAAATAGACTCATTTTTAGCCGATCGTTTTTTAAAAACATTGTTTTTACTTTTTTAATTATGTACTCTACGCGGTTTTCTTTTTATTTAAATTGACTAACCTAGCTCTGATTAGCGCCATAGAATACTACCGGTAATGTTGGCGCTATACAAATGATTAAATATTATTATTATTATTTGATTTGAGTTTTAATTAATAACATAAAATACTTTCTGCTACAATGAAATTAATTCCTCTGTATTAATAATGTACTTTAAATAATTGTCTAACATGTTCATTCCACCCACACGAAGCACCGATTTACTAGGCCTCGCCTTCACACAAAACATCTAATTAGTTTCGCGGCATTCCAAGCAGAAAGCCGGCCCTCCTTTCTGGTCAATAAAGTTCGTTGGTCCCGAGTTATAGCAGCATGACAGCGCCACAATTACGCGAACACTTACAATCTACGCATATAAATTACTCGCTGCCCCTCGTACGACGCACAGATCAATAGCCCGTATCGATTACTCTTTCTGTAACTTCGCTAAGGAATTTGACTGCGGTCCGGGTTTACTAACATGAGGAATGCTCCCCAATGATCAACCTGTTGATAGAGAATTATATAGAAACATTGATTGGCTTGTCCTTGGAGTCCGGCATTGCAATCATCATTCCGACTTCCGAGATCGCGATATTGATAAATACAAATTTTGCATTCATTTGAGCAGGGAAGGGGGGCGGGGCTACTGAATTCAGCAGGGAAAGGGGGGGGGGCTATTGAATTGAGCAGGGAAGGGGGGGGGGGGGGGTGGCTATTGAATTGAGCAGGGAAGGAGGGGGGGGGGGGGGGGGGGTCTATTGACGGAAAAAATCCATAATGTCGAAATACTGTGTGGTTTGAATAAAAATAAGTATATGTACTCTAAAGTATATACTTCAAGGATAAGTAGAGTAAAGAGAAAAGTAAGTGTCTTAAGTATTGAGTAAAGTATAGAGTAAAGGTAAAGTAAAGTAAAGTTTAGTAGCAGTAATATTTAAATAGCAGTTTAAATAGCAGTAATATTGACAGCGACGGTTTTTAACCGTCATCGCTGTCAATATTACTGCTATTGTTATATTAGACTGACTGTGCTTATCAGATATTACGAACAACATTAACTATAAACTCAGTTATTTTAACGGCCTTCGGCCTTTCAATTCCATCAATAGCCTTTCAGCACTCACTGGTCTACACTCAATGTAGCCAACTGAAGCACAATTAACAGAGTAGCGGTTATATATATTACATGGGATACACATTCCTACCTAGGTTTGGTCTACCAGTGAATGCGCGATAATTGATGGTGAACCTATTATTGGTTGATCTATCCTCTGGCCAATCCCATTTTCCCCTGGCCCTATCCTAGCTTCCCCTGAGATGAGCTAATGTGCTGGCATCTCTCTCTCTAGCCAGCAATGTATATTAACTTGGTGTCTTCGGTATGCGATATTATATTGGTAATATCGCATATCCAATTATGATTCGTAAATCATACCTTTCCCGCTGGGTGGTGCAGCGAATTGGATCCGCTAACATTTAGTATTCCATGAATCAGCACACTCAATTTAGCTTAAAACCGTTGGATGCCAGCCATTACCCAAATTTGCCTGTGCCATCACTTTCTAGGCAAATTTTCAGGATTTGGAATCAGACTACTATTAAACATAAAACTTGCAAATGTCTGATGGCAAAATTATTGTCAGTGTTTCTATGTTAACGCCATAAACAAATAGACGAATGAGTTTCTTAGTAAACTAATAATTGTTGATAATGCGATGACTTCAGTATTGATGCACCGATACCGGTGAAACATGTGATGTTAAGGCCACGAAATTGTTCTATAACATTAAATAATAATTCTATAATCTCGAATATGTTCTAGAATAATTAATTACTGTTCTAGATTGTATTAAATTTTACTCAAGAGTCAGTTGTTAGCTCTCTACTACTCTACTGGTAATAGAATTGCACGAACTAAGTACTACATTACAGTTATACATTCTGGGAGGTATAACTTTAGTTTTGTATGAACCCAAGTTGCTTAGATAACGTTATATACCAAGACTCTTCTTGTTTTGGTGCCGGCTTGTCTTCTGTATAGTAACTAAGCAACATGAGAAGTGTTGGAACTGCTATTAGTATGGCGATCTCTATTGAGTAATTCATCGCGTTCCTAAGAACCATGCCGTTCCGCCCTACGGTAGACAGAATTTCCATGTTGTGTTGGTCCTGTCTACGTGGTTCCTTGATCTCTCCGATGTTGAGTTTAGGTTTCTCCCCTATGGTGTCGGCGACTGGAACCGGGTACTTATTCTTAAATCGACGTTCCAGAAATTTGTTAATGAATAAAGTTGGATTCCAGAAACTATTCCGCAATTCCGAGTGAGTGGTTGCTGCCTTCGAGGACCGTGCTGTACTCAGTGCTGTATGCTTCCCGCGTTTGGGACTGCTGGTAGAGTCTGTCTGCGCTGAACCCATTGGCTCGGTGTCGGCTAATAATTTGTCCATTTCTTCCCACACACAGCCCCCACGGTCAGCAAATGGGGATTTCATAATTACTAATTAATCGATTATTACCAATAAAACGTATTAACTGAAAATTGTTACAAATTTTTTATCTATAGTTGAACGATTCAAGAATGCAGTGTACAGATTATAATAATACCTACATATTGTCAGGCCGATAGAAATTCACCCACCAATATTATCTTACGTTTTATTCTAGAATTATTTCTATAATTATATTCTAGTATTTTATAACGTAAGTAATAAACAATAGAAAACTATGTACTCTAGTAGACTTTAAACGATGCCCAATAGCTACTTTGTACTTTATATAGAATACTCTGATACTAGCTATTATAATTATTATGAGCCTGTTACCAATTACAGTACTAGCTAGTATCTAACTACTATACACCATGACCCGTAATATAGTGTCATTTTTTGACCCCCCCCCCAAAAAAAAAAAAAATTTCTACAAATCTTTATCATAATGCTTGAAATTTGAAACACAACTAGTTCAACTCACCGTGGTTGTTACCATGAAGCCGGAATTTTCGATTTCGCCTTTAAATTTTATTTATAAGCGTTTTAAAAAAGTGTCTTTTGCGAAATCGCACCCTCTGTATCATTGCCATTCTTCACTTATTATTGTGGTTGACTATGTTCTACGCATGTCCTTAGATCATCATAATGATGATGGGGTGATGATAACTCCACCTACTGGCTCCAGAAGTCGAGGAAATCCTGCCAAGTACCTAACTGATCTAGACTTTGCTGATGACTTAGGAGTACTCTCAGAATCATTAGAGGGAGCCCAACGGCTCCTCAGCTCATTAGAACATGCTGCTTCTAGTGTTGGTCTTTTTATTAACTCCAGAAAGACCAAAATTTTGACAGTTAACTTTGAAAGTCCTCAACAAGTCTCTGATCGGATGAGCATAATCTCAAAGGATGGTATGCTTGAGCATGTGGACGGCTTCTGTTACCTGGGATCATGGATCCGGAAGTCAGGTGAGGACCTTCGAATACGTAAGGGAAAGGCATGGGCAGCCTTGAATAGGCTTTCCAGGATTTGGAAGTCACCGAGAATTAATCGGAAACTTAAGGTCCGATTATTTAGAGCAGCAGTAGTTCCAGTACTCCTCTACGGGAGTCCATGTTGGGCTCTAACTGCTGAGGACACCAAATCTCTGGATCGCACATTCACAAAAATGCTACGCCGGGTTCATTGTGTCAAGTACAATGCACACAGCTCCAACCAGACACTATATAACATTGGAGGTGTCTCATTGGTTCCCCCAAGCTTGACACTAGAACAAAATCGCCTCCGCTTTGCAGGACATTGCTTTCGCCGTGAGGACCAGCCAGTGCATAATCTTGTACTTTGGCAGCCTCATGGAGTGAATAAGCATGGTGGACAGCCCATGACTTTCTTGAGACGCATCTTAAAGGACACTGGCCTTGAAGATGCGGATGATCTAGCAAATGTCATGGGTGATAGGGAGTTGTGGCGGTGCAATTTTGTTGACAAGCCGGCACAGCATTCTTAAAAATGCAGCTGCAATGCAGCATGCCGATCCCTACTACTACATTCTTCACTTTAGTCGTAATTTTTTCACATCAATAGAAAGCTTGTGTTTTAAGGATTCCAAATATGTAACAATGTCTGAATTTCGTTGAGAAACAGCTGAGAAATAGGCATTCAAAGATTGCAAGAATTATAATTCACTGCAGGCCATTTATTCTATTTAATAACGTCACCTTCAAGGCAGAACCCCCTAAGTCGATTTTTGTAGTTCTGAGATAATCGATAAAAACTGTTTATTTTTTAGAGAGATGCCTCAGTTTACTTGTTATTGTGTTTTTTGATAACTAAATATATATAGAATTCATATAATTAAACTTTCAATTTGATTTAGAATTACCTTTGAAATATATTGCGGTTTTTTTGTAAAAATTCTGACTTATGGTGTTTTGCCAAAACAAAGGGGAACACCGTTTTCTGGTATTATCCCGTAACTATACGATAGTTGCGGGGTATTGCCTAGAAAATAAGGTATCCTCAATTTGGCAAAACACCATAAGTACGAATTTTTACAAAAAACACGCATAATATATCAAATAATAGCCAAGGCGTATCGTACGTCCTTTATAATTTAGTGCGTAGTGCGAACGTAATACATGTGCGCATTTGTTATTAGCTAATACGTGCTATCTAACATGTCAACTAGCACATGATCAGGTGTTAGTATTACCTGTAAACGCAATAATACCAAATAATCACATACAATATAGCTAACACACTTGCGCACATGTTGGAAATTTTTGAATTCAAAATCAAAGGGCTCCATAAGTTTTTGATATTTTGGTATTAATTGCTTCTAAAATAAGTACGGGACTGTAGTTAGAATCATGTATCAATACAAATTGAACAAAATGTAGCCAAATGCAGAACTATAAGAACAAAATTTATATTCAAGAAAGCGGAACTCTAAGTACAAAATATAGCCATGGGTGGTACTCTACAGTAAGAACAAAGTCTAGCTACAGGGTTACAGCTACGTTAAAGTAAAGTTCACTTACAGTACGTCATGACGAATAGTTAAAGACCTGTTTTTTCTACAGTACGTGTCAACATTTTGAGCAACTCTATCAGCAACTTAGTAAGCATTTCAGGTTGCGATCAAGTTGCTCTATGTAAACGCGAACTTTGTTGCTGTTAAAGATGCCTCATATAACGGAGACTAAAAGTTAATGTTGCTCAAATTAAGTTGCTAGTTGCTGACCAAATTGTCCAAAACGTCCGGCAACCTAGAGTAACTTATAGCAACTTGGACAAAAACATTAAATGAGGGATAGATATTTATCAGCGCCACAAACATTAAATGAGGGATAGATATTTATCAGCGCCACAAACATTAATGTGGGACAAACATTAATCAGGGTGACAAACATTAATGTGGGACATAAACATTGATGTAGGACACAAACATTAATGTGGGACATAAACATTAATGAGGACACAAACATTAATGAGGGACACAAACATTAATGAGGGACACAAACATTAATGAGGGACACAAATATTAATGAGGGACACAAACATTAATGAGCGACACAAACATTAATGAGGGACACAAACAATAAACGAGGGACAGATATCAATCAAGGGCACAAACATTAATGAGGGACACAAACATTAATGAGGGACACTAACATTAATGAGGTACACAAACATTAATGAGGTTCACAAACATTAATGAGGGACACAAACATTAATGAGGTACACAAACATTAATGAGGGACACAAACATTAATGAGGTACACAAACATTACTGAGGGACACAAACATTAATGAGATACACAAACATTAATGAGGGACACAAACAATAAATCGAGGGACAGATATCAATCAAGGGCACAAACATTAATCATGGGCACTATCGCCCTTCGCACTTAGTATGATTCCTGTTACCACCCATACACATACAATATATTACAGTATTACAATTCTCATTACTCTCAAGCAATAAAATAACAACAATAAATAATAACATATTAATCTGACCAAACCAATAAACTACGTTATTGCCAATTGAAGGAAAGGATCAGGTTGCAGAGATGGTTTTTCTAACCAAAACAATAAACGATGTTGTTACTAAAAAGGGAAGGAGTAGGAGTAAAAAATGAACATGAGGGGGAGACAGGAATGGGGGAGGGGGGGGGGGGGGAGGGGGTAACATGAATGGTGGTGGTAGGAGGTAAATTGAAAATATGGGGGTATACCAGCCGGGGGGGGGGGGGGGGGGTAGCAGAAAACAGGCAGCTGAACAACGTAACCGAACGTTGCTTTCAATTAATTTCCATCTAATTAGGAAGATGGAATGTATACAAAACGGCGGTACTTTGATCGATGCTCACGTTCCCATGGTAGTATTTTTTCCAGTTAATCACTTAATATCTAATCGTCTGATGGCAAGCATCACCATCGCTCATATTAATATCCATTGGCAACTATGGACCCCTGCCCTATTAATGTTTTGTGTCCCTCATTAATGTTTGCGTCCCTCAATAATGTTTGTGTCCCTAATTAATATTTGTGTCCTGGCCGCAATACAAACCAGTATATAAATGATAAATTACGGGGTTTTGCCAGGCTATTGTTTCTGATTTAAGGGGTTTTACAGGTTGTTATTTCTGATTTAAGGGGTTTTGCCAGGTGGACTGAATTTCATATACTTGAATTTACGGTGTTTTGCAAGCCAATTATTGACTTGGGGGGTTCTGCCTCGAAGTGGGCATAAGTTACGGGGAACTGTCTTTGGCTTATAACTCAAAAATGGCTGGTAGAAAAGCTTCGGGGTTCTGCCAGACGAAAAAGCCGATATCGAATTACCCAAAAAGTCAAAAACATGAAAATCGAAAAAAATCGACTTAGGGGGTTCTGCCTTGAAGGTGACGATAAATACACAATATTCTGGAACAATTTGTTTATGTATGATTAGCTAGGCAATATAGATATTGTATAGGCATACCGCTGTTGCCAACCAACTCATAAAATAAATATCACGTTCTAGAATTTTGTGTATTTATTAAATAGAATAAATGGCTTGCAGCGAACAATAATTCTTGCAATCTTGGAACGCCTATTTCTCAGCTGTTTCTCAATGAAATTCAGATATTGCTACATATTTGGTGTACGCGCTTTTGAAGACCTTTAGCAGTTTAACCTGCCAAAATTTATATGTCTTTTGGTTTATAAATAGACTTTAGAAATTGACAAATATTTAATACCAATAAACACAACATTAGCAGAAGCCAGCCTAGTGCGCGTCCATTCACCCGCTGGATATACCCGGGAGACTGGATTCTGAGGGCTTAGATTGTTATTGCAGTGTAAGCTTACTGTATTATTCGATTGATCGTTAATAAATAATTTCTGACCAATATTATTCACTTTCGGGAAATATTAACAGTTCCTTTAGGACGTGGCGCTCTATCTAGGTAAACAGAGATATGACTTATACTAAACACAACGGTAAGTCGGTAAGGCTTATGATTCACGTATGAGGCGCATTCTTTAGGAAATGCTTAGTTATCAGCCACAATCATGCACACTACCGGTAACGCACAATACTGCTCACTAATTTGCCGACCGTCAATGAATTTTATCATATATAAAGAGAACAGCAACTGACTCATGTAGTGCTTATCAAATAGCATTAAATTCACTACAAACCACAATAATATAAGTCGCAATCGCTATATGTAACCCGTCTCTCTAACCTGTAGTGTATCAAGAAAATTGGGAAATTTGGGTTCTTTATAGATGTTCTCCAAATAATATTTAACCAAATGATACAAAATATGACAACAGTAAATAGCAGTATAATAATGTATGTTGAACCGATAATGTAAGACTGAACTGGACTGTTAAGACTGATAACAGTTATACGCTCTATAATCTAAGCCTAAGTAAGACTGAACACTCCTAGCATGATCTGCCAAATATCTCCACATCGACAGAAAAAATCGCTCTGATTGGCTGTTAAGCTAAACAAAGAACCATGTGTCCAATGGCCGTTTCCATGTCAGCAACCAGCTGTTAGATGTCGTAATCTGAATCATCAAGGCTAAGCTGTGCCAGGGTATTTGACGCATTGCGGGTTTTTTGCCTTACCATGTCCACCAAAGCACACATATAGAAGAATGACTTTTATGTCCGTTAAAACACCTATAACGGTACCTTGCGGGCGAGGGGGACTGAGTATATCCGCAAAAGCTTTTACACCGCTCCCAGAAAATGGGATTCAAGTTTATAAATATACAAAAATCACAGTTTCTAATATATGTAAATACTCTAAACAGTTAGTCTTTCTTGCGCGGACGGCGTTTACGCAGTTTTTTAAAGCTAGCCAGAGTCTTTTTCTCTTTGGGGCGAGCCACTTTACAAGGAGGGCTATAACTCCTTGGTGAAGGGTGCAATATGATTGCATCAGAGGGTGTAGGATTATGGTCGGTGTATCCGCCAGTCGAAGTACCGGGTTGATTGACATCAACGTCGGGGGAGAGGGGTCTAACGGCTTTGAGAGCTCGTTTTAAGACAGCCGCTCTTGCGGGTCCTTTACGAGTGGTCTGAACGAGAGCCGTGGGTGGACCATAGGCAGTCAGAAACCTCCTGGGTTTAATGGTTCTTTCCAACTCGCGTTCGCGGGCTCGGTATTCGTAAGGCCGTCGATATACTTCCTGTAACTCGGGGTGTGAGTTAACAAATAAGTCTCCATAGTCCGGATCCTGACGGATATAATTGATTAAGTTATAGGAATGAAGGTCGCTAGGATTAACACTCCTAAGAAATTTGCGTACGAACTTGGTTGAAATACATTCTCCGACGCGCTTCAGTAGTTCGTAACTCGATATGCGTGATTTCTGTTCGACAGAAGCGAATAGATAAGGATGGAACGCATAAACTCCTTCGTAAGCGCGTCCAGGATAATAGCGATGGCGCGAATCACAATGTAGATCAGCGTTCGCTTCCCAAGCTCTGATGTAACGTAGTGTGATCATTTCATCTACGCTTTCCAAATCGTGATTAAAAGGGCAATCGAAACTGGCGTGTCCCTTTAGTTGACAATGGTGACATTGAGTCATAAATTGAGGGCAAACCGCAAAAATATGCAAGTTATTGAGTCTGCAATATGCGCAATAAATTTCCATCGTCGGTTGTTCTTGGAAATAGGAACAGCGGACGTTTGTGTCCATGGGCGTAACATGGTCTCTCGATGCGCATAACCGACAACGTTGCCTAGAAACATAGTTGGCATGTCGATAATCGTACGCAGTGAGACACTGTGGACCTTGATACCATTCTATGATGTAATCGTTGTCGCTGTTCCGGGGCGCGATAGGCTGAATCTCCTCAGATTCTAGACATATTGGTTCGTCTTCCAAGTGCATAGCTGAGGTGGGCGTGTCTGTCTCTTCAAGTGGACCTATTGTCTGAATTTCCACGACAGAATAACCTGTGGGGATTCGAGGTCTTTGTATAACAGAGGAGTGCAAGTTCGATATACAAATCTCTTTGAAAATGGCGAATCCAGCGCTATCCAACTTCTCTGCAGCTGAGTTTCTTAGGCTGAGCTTGGTCAAAGCGCGGTCTTTAAATTGGCTATCCACGTTGCGGAACGGGGTTAAAAATCGCCGGAAACATTCGAAGCGGATGAATTTATTATGTTCATCTAGCTTAGCGAGTTTGGTCCCAAGTATTAATGGATGGGCGCGTATAGTACGACTGCACACATCGGCTAGCCAACCGGCAAGTGCGGTGTTTTCAAAGATCGTGTATATAGCTAAGGAGGGACGGAGTGGAACACTCATGAAGCTATACACGGCGCCAGGTGCGGTCAATGGTCCATCAAAGTATAATCGAGAATAATGGTCTCCGTATACTTGTTGATAGTTAATGGGATTTCCGACTTTGAAATTCCATCCGTATTCCTGAAAGGCAAGATGTCCGATGGAAGTTCGTTGCACCTTTGTAATGTTGCTAGACGTATTAGCATACATGGTGCGGAAGAAACCTCGACCTTCTGCCCAGGGAGCAATCAGCTGAGTATCAACGAAAGGGTATGGAATGTTCTCCATATTCCGAAAGTCGTTTTGGAGATCTCCATAAACAGCTGAGCCGATTTTAAGGATTCTTTCGTTGAACAACATCTCGAGTACGGGCTGGGGTAACATCGATCCATCGATACCCATGGCCGGTTTGCGTTCGGTGTCAATGACGTAACGCTGCGCGAGTTCGAATTGTCCATGTCGGAGATTCTTTTGTGTTTCGGTGAGAGTTTCAAAGGAATAATCAATCACGTCGGAACACGCTCGAGTAAACACGTGAGTAGAACCAGCTAATCCGCGTATGTGGATCATGCGCGTAGTTCCTATTTCTCCGACCGGAACGCTACCTTCGTTATCGTAGGTGACAACTCCATACATCTCAATAATATTAAGAGTTTCATTCCACTCCTTGGTGGCGTTCTCTAGGGTCATCCCTACTGGATGCCACAAGGTGGCGCATTGGTTAGCGTCAGGGAGATCACTATACTTCATGTGCCGAGTGGTATACGTCTCCACATTTCCATATCTTTGTATTTTCTCTTCTTCAAATAATACATCTAGATTCCAATGGACTAATCGAGTTTTAATAAATCCATCGAGATTATAAGGAGGTTCTATATCCTTCTCGATTCGAGAAATGTTATATGGTTTTCTAAATGAGTTTACCTTTACTAACTGATCCAGATGTTTCTGCAATTGTTCGAGCTCGACAATGTCTAGAGGATTTATTAGTGGTAGAAACTTTAAATTATGCGTCGGGTCTTCTGGTTTTACCATATAATATTGAGTCAGATTAACGTAATAAGGGTGGTCTTTAATCCCATAAAACGAGTTCTGTAAAGGTCTAGCGCGTATGTTGACATCGTGTACCATACGACGGACAAGATCCGCTCGATTGTCCGGAGGTTCAACGAGTATACCGTCAACACGAGCGGCCTCGATCGGCGGACGCTGTAACATAGGGGCGTCAGCGATAAGATTTTGCGATCCTGTACTGATATCAACCGGTTGAGGTTGTATCGTCGCGAAGAGTTTGTCTCCGAAATGGGGAATCATCGAGGGATGACGGACGGTTTTAGAGTAGAGATCCGTCATAAGGATTTGAGCTTCAGGTTGGGCTAAAGCGGCTTCTTCTCTCTCGTCCATTTTCGTGTGTTTCTCCTCGAGTAGATTTTCTTCCGCTTGTCTCTGTAAGCGTTCATCTAAAAATTCTTGTAGAGAATACGTGCGTCCAAGCTCGATGTCCTCCTCGAGGTTTTGGATTTCTCTATCGAACTGTGGCAAGGCCAACTCCTTCACCGATTGGACTTGTTGTTGTAATTTACGTTTCTCTAAACAATCTTGTGTTCCCTTTCCGATTTTCTGTCGAATGGCGTCTAAAGCGTTTCTTATAACGCTCTCTTCGACTTCCGTGGCGGGTTGCATCGGGTTTAATCCTGGACGATTGTAAGGATCAAATGGCGATATGAGCTGCCCGCGTCCCAATCCGGCTAAGTAGGATGGGCGAATGTCTAACGAACCCACTACCGGAGCACCACCGATTAATTGTTCGGGTAACACTAAGTCTTTGAACAGGGAATATAGTTCGGGAGGATCAGTGATACTGTTAGGATCAAGAGTTTGAGGTCTCACTAGGGAATGAGGAGGCCTGACCGAGTATTCCGGAACTCTGATCATGGGTTTATTCAGTGATCGTTTAAGACGAGCGATCGTAGGTGGTACGTCGAACAGGTTTCGCTCGAAACTCCCGTAAGTGTAACGCGTAAAGCTGTGTTTAGCGCAACGTCTCCGCGGATGTTTATGTCTTTCAGTTTGTTGGTTGGGTCTAGGGCATTCGTCACAATAATACCAAAGACGTACGTCCTGCAGAGGAAACGCGGGTGATCGTTCTCCAGTTTTGCAGTATTCTTCCATTTGTTCAAAACTATCCGGGATAACAGGTAGTGGACGATCGGCGGTAAGATACATCATAGTGAAATAGAGCCGTTTGAGTTCTACCACAGGGTCATGATGTATACCTTGAGGATATCGAGTCTCTAGGTTCTGCTGACTGGCGACGTTGAGATAGGTTTCTCTCAAAAATTCTAGGTATTCGTTGAAGTCGATGCGTTTATCCGGTTCTTCAACGTTTTCTCTTTCCAGTCTATTACGAATAGAATTTTCGTGATCTATTCTCGGTTTATCGTTACGACTCCGCTGGGTATGGTATTTAAATAGAACCATTTCCCTCTCTGTATCTACATCGTCCGTATCATGTAAATCGATAGGATGGCCGGTAGTTAAGAAGTCCATATACGTACCATTACGATTCGTATAGCGAGCGGTGAATTTTCGATAATCCAATTCACGCGCAAGTTGCTCTTGGGACATCGGCGGTTCGATATAACGACCATCGTCCTCTGTAATGGTTGGATCGGCTTCACCGCGTATTAAGCTATCCACAAATGCTTGTAAAGGTAGAGTATATCGCTCCCTAATACCAAGATCATCTTCTATCAACTCCGTCATATCTGCTATCTGAGTTTATTAATATCAAAATGAGTTTATGTTTAGGCGAGCGGGCGTCGCTGCCTACTTCTCTTTGCCCCCGGACAGTGGGATTCTCAGCGCCGATGTACCGTCGTCGCGGTGTTTACGCCAACATGTAGCAACAGCACGACAACGATAACCGGCACAAGTCACTCCACTGTCCGTCCCAAAGGCTTGGATCCACTTAGGTTCTTTCTATAGGAGAGTTGGGCTACTTTTACAATTGCGACTAGCTACTGTAAACATACTTTAGCAGTAACATTCACCTATAAACGCACAAATTCCACACAACTGTCACCAATTGTACACATACAGGCCATTTGTCCGTTAGTCAGTGCCTTCCAGAATGTCACGTTATTACTGTGTATCCTTGGATACTAACAGTGTGCTATGTATTCTCTATGCTATGCAATGGGACAAGCTTTCTATTGTTCTCTTAACTTGCTTCTAATTCTAGCGTGGGTGTTGCTATGGTGACATTATGGAATGCTAGCGGTAGAATTAGGGTAATTCTCATGCATACAGATCTGGGATGCTATTTAATAGTAATTCTTTAATTGTCAATATCCTCTTTATGCATGATTTTATTAATTTTATCGGCTATTGACTATATGTTGGAGATTCTCGCACTCTAATACACTCAATAGGATGAATCTCCGCTCCCATGATCTATTAATTAATGGAATTTTGGGAATGTTATAAATTGCACAAAATGACAATTTATGAAATTCATTTAAAATATGAATTTAAATTTATTCCCGTGAATTTTATTATGTGATGTTAAAATTGACACAATTTTTATTCCAGAACTTGTCTGGGGACGATAACCACTGATTCTAGAGTTTGTCTTTCAAGTATATCGGTGGGTGCCGCGATATCTTAATCGACTAGAATTACAGATGGTCAAAAGGTTTAACAGATTTATTTGCGTTTCACGCTACTGTTAGAGGGACATCACGCTACTATATGTATTATTATATATGGTATGAGAGCAATATCGCACGAAGCAATGTCAGTGTGAAGAGGCAAGTCGTTTCCAAGGTCTACCCAGAGCTTGGTTTAGCCGAGACACGAGGATCTGAACTTTGCATTCCTAATACTCTGCCTACCAATAATACTTAAGTATAGTAGGAGCTTTATTGTACTTTAATAAGTACGGACATTTCATCTTACTGTAGTCACGTATTTATAATATGATACGGACAGTAAGGAAAGAGAAAAAATAATTATTTCTCGCCGTCGCACTAAATATATATTATAAGTAATTACGTACGTAATAAACACTAATATATTGCACTAATCTACTAAATAATCACTAAAAGAACATTCTACTAAATAAAATTAAAGAAAACGATTATAATAAAATTACATAATAATACATACATAAATATAAAATAAAAACAAATATAAAATGATATAGTCACACGCCCACTCCATATGTTATTACGTTATGGAGTCCCTAGATATTTGTCGGATTAGGGAAGTGGTCGTAGGAAGAGTATCTCGCTTTCCATAGTTTCCGGACAGTTTTTGGTCTCTTTCCAGTAAACATAAACGACTAGCTGGGCGATTGAGTTGTTGTGTTACTTTCTCCGCTCCCTTGGCCTGTCTAATCTCCGCCGGGGTAAGATGAGGAGGCCATTCTTCTTCTTCTTTACTTAAGAAGTCAGATCCACCTAACCAGCCTGGAGTATCTATCAGTTCTTGAGGAGTTGCTCCTCTGGAAGCGATGTCGGCTGGATTAATCGTCCCAAGGCAATGTCTCCATTGATCTACGTTGGAGTTAATATCGTCATTATCTGAGGAGTATGGTGTTCCCTCAGTTGGATCGTCTACATCACTGCTCTCCACTTCCCATTCCTTTACTTGGTATACCTGTTGTTGAGGTAATCTCTCTTTGAGAGTTCTACGGGAAGGGCCAGTGAAGTACCAACCTACTCTAGTTCTTACCGCATAGGTTTGTAGTGGCTGCGGTTGAGCAGGCCGTTTCTCCAATGTCTCGAGCGCCTCATGCGCGTTTTGGCCGATGAGTATTTGCACTCCAGGATAATCTGTCTGGAATCGAGGTATCTTAAGATGTTGGATGCTCTCATCCTCGTCCCAATTATAAAGGTCTGCTTGAGTAGTAGCGAAGTTCTTTATAGCCACCATTTTTACCGACCTTATACCTTGTGCTCCTAATTTATCCTGGGGGGTGGACAACACACCTACATAGTAGTCTGCCGTTAGGGTAGATTTCCAAACCTGCATAATTCCTGACATATTCAATTTAGTCCGGAATTTGGGTTGTCCAGCAAAGATATCTTCGGCTAGTTCTTGATCGATGAATGTTCCTGTGCTGCCGGAGTCAAGGAGGGCGTTCACTATGTAACTTTTGTTAGGACCGTGAACTCTTACCTGCACTACAGGAAATTCTCTGATTCCTACGTTGGAAGTTGGAGCTTTCCAAGATGGTTGTCTGGCAAAAGTAGTTGGGGGGAACTCATTGTCGGTGTCCTTTTCATAAGTAAGTGCTCGATACACTGAGGTATTTATTAGGTAACAGGATTCGTTGGCGTCGGAGAATTCGTCAGTATAGAATCCTTCCATCTCAGACTCTTGATCAGTGTCATTTACATCACTGAATTGGACATGTAGTTCGGGCTCACTTACCTGACTCGGGTTGTCTCGTTCGAACTCACTGTGTAACAAGATGTGATGTTTCGCGCCACACTTTGCACACTTTACGTCGGAGTAACAGGTTCGCCGTTGGTGTCCTGGTCTGAGGCAATTATAGCATAACCGCTTATCCCACACGACTGCACGTCTGTCTACAAGGGATTTCTTTAGAAATTCAGCACACGCACTCAAACGGTGGGTCCCGTCGCACAGCGCACAGTTAGGTTTTATGTTACTCACTTTACCTTGGGTAACCTGATGCACTCTCGTTCTTTCTTCGGGCTTTCTTCCGTGCATTCTGTTAGGAGACTGAGGAGGGGTCTTGGCAACCTGTTCTCTCCTATCGTTGGTTCGAGCCTTGTATTTACTTACGTCTTTTGAGGTTTTGTTAACGTAGTAAAATTTGTCAGTGTCTTTCCCGCTGTCCTCTTCTTGAGAAGCTTGGCTTTCGCCGTCGTCAGTGTAACACACCGGTGTGACTCTTCTCCTAGAAACGGGTTTCTCACTTACCTTATTTTCCGATGTTTTTTCTCTGGACTGCTTGATGAGTTGTAGTTTTACTTCACCATCTAAGAAGGACATGAGATCAGCCATGGTAGGGCTTCGTCGTTGCTGCTCATTCATATACAACACTTTCTTGTCCCAGCGTGTACATACTCCACCCTTTGGTAAAGTAGAGACTACTGCTCCAATAACCATGGAACTCTGATATTCATGAGACTTACCTAACCAGTCCAATTGTCTACAGATCTCCTGAATCTCATCGGAAAACTCTATAATCCCGCTACTAAGGAAGTTTCGGGGGGCTACTAATTTTGCATACAAATACTTAGCTATGTTATCCTTGTTACCATACCTGATGTTTAATGTATCCCAAACTTGTCTTAATCCTTCTGGATGTCCAATAAACTTTAACGCCATTAACTTGGGAGGTCCTTCCAAGCACTTGATGAGGAACCTAAGTTTCTCTCCGTTAGATAGTACAGAGTTCTGTATGCTGTCTTTGTAATATTCATTGAAAGGTAACCATTTCATCTCATCTCCATTGAATTTGACGATCTCTCCCACTTTGACCGCTTGGCGGGCTTCTGTTCTAGCCATCTGACGCGTAAAGCTTTCTTGGGCCATCGTGTTATTTAATATCGAATTATCGGTATATAAATTTCTCGGGTCATTATCAGGTCTATAGGGAATATCATTAACAACAGGTTTATAATCACCCTTAATAGGGTTTGCTATAGGAGTTTCTACTTCACTAGCAGTATAGATGCGTGTAGGCTCCACACCTTGCGCATGTAATACTTCAGACCTAACAGTTTGACACAATGTTACAGGGGGTATTGGTATACCCTTTTGTATATTGACTAATTTGTCGCGTTCTAGCGCGATACTTTGCTGCACTTCTTGCAATTCGGCCCTACCTTCCCTTACTGTTCCCTTAAGTTGGTGGACAGTCTCCTGCATCTGTCCGAGCAGGAGATTCATCCCCCGCCGTCCCTCCTCTACCCACTCGACCGCCGAAGCGGGAGTCGCCAACATTGTAGCGGGCTGACGCGGGACGACGGGAGACAAATCTTTGATTTCTCTCTCAGCTTCCAGGACAGGGATATTCTCATGGACTGTTCTACCGGGTACAGGCAGTGTAGTACTGTGTAAAGGGAATTTAGAGTTAAGCTCTGGAAGTACAGGGGTCTCTAGCACAGCAGTGACTTTGGGAACGACAGGCCTAATTATTTCAGGCTCATCAACTATAGTAGGGAGTTTTTTGACCTTAATAATTTGGTCTGTAGGTTCTATACTACTTAAGTCTGTGCTAGCTAGTTGTCTTCTAACAGCTGGGGGCAAATCAGGCAATTTGTGACGGTGAGATGTTTTTCTACGCCTGCTTAGAAGAGATCTATTTCCTCCGCCTTCAGGATCGGTGGTTTCGCTTTCCTCCGATGATGTGTATCCCTGGCGTTTGGGAGTAGATCTTCTCATCATCTGCATGTGACTAGCAGTTAACTGTTTATTTATGTTGTCTTGCGTCTCTTGCAGATTTTCCAACTCTAGTTGGGTAGTCTCCTCAGACGCTCTCCGTTCTGCTTCTGCCACCGCTGCTTTTCTTTCTGCTTCTGCTTCTGCCGCCGTTGCCTCTCTTTTTGCTTCTGCTTCTGCCGCCTTTGCTTTTCTTTTTGCTTCTGCTTCTGCCGCCGTTGCCTTTCTTTCTGCTTCTGCTTCTGCTGCCGTTACTGCTGCTGCCTTTCGGTCCTCTATCCGTTTTTTCTTTACTTGTTCTTCTTGTACTCTAGCGAGGCGGAGTTTTTCATCAAATTTAGCTTGGTTAGCAGCTAACATTTCCGCATCGATTGAGTCCAACACAAGCTTGGTTCCTTCACTATTGGGGCGAAGTCCAGCCAGTCGTCTCCTCAACTCTTCATCACCCAAGAAGCGTTGATAGTCTGACAGATAGATGTCTATGGCGTCTCTCGAGGGCGACTTCTCTGCTGCTGTCTCTTCGCTTTCCACTTGAGAAAGGGTGGCATCGGTTGGTTCTTCATAGGTTGGTCTCTCAGCCAGCTGGGGTTTCCACTGGGCCGTTTCGTGAACTTTGAGACCTACCCGCTGGAACCAAGTCTTGACAGCAACCTGCAGCGACGTGTCCTGTCTTCTTTTGGAAGTTTCCTCAAAGGCTGATAGGATTAGTCTAATGCGTAGGGTTCTTTCGCGTACTTGATAAAGCAGCTCTTCCTGCTCTTGAGGTCCTTGAGGTTGTCGAAACAATTGTTCTTCCAATCGCTCTAAGGAGCCGAAGAATCCCTGCACATATCCTGCTGCCGACCTCTTCCAAACAGCTGGATCCATCCTATCTTTAGCCACTCCCATCCTGTGTATATCTTCCCAAGTAGCTTCGGACAAATCTAACGGGAGTCCGGGTCCGGGAAAGTTCCATTGTGACTCGACAATAGACATCAATTCTTCCCTGGCGTATCTCGCATAACTATCTTGGGTCGCTCGCTTACTTCTCGCCCAATCGACTTGGTGTTCCTCCACCGCAATCAATATAGTAGTTAGCACTGCGGCAGGAAGGGTGAGAAGGGGATCCGAGTAGGCTGTAGCCGCCATCTGCACTCCGCATTCGCGGGTCAGCTCTACAGTATCCGAACTACTGGAGCTATCGGATCGCTGGGAACAAGTTTCTTGACTAGGATGTTGCTGCTGTTGGACAGCTGCTTCCTGGTTCCGTTTGACTTGGGCCCGAGTGCCGATGATAGACCTACGGTGTTGGATTAGCTTAGGGTCTGATACTACTACTGGAGGGATGACCTTTCTTTCAGTAGGAGGTGAGCTGAACTCCTTTCTTAATCGCTCCACACTCCTATCTGTGTCACAGATGGTTGTATCGATTAGACTGTCTGACAGGTTTTGCTGGGTGTCAGACATGTTTAGCTATACGGTTGAATGCCTACTGCTATAGTTACAGTTAAAGCAAGTCTAGTAATTCAGTATGACCGTTAGCCTAGTACCGTTAATTTATTACAGTATATTATAATACCGGTATACACTTATAATATATATAAGTATTGTAAACTAGTTTTGTCACAGAGTACCGGTATATAATTTTAGCACAAATATATATAAATATATAATAGGCCTATCGTGAATACCGGTATGCAGCTTACACTTATAGTATATATAAGTATAATTATGAACTAGAATTAATTACAGAATACCGGTATGATTTCAGCCCAAATTTATAGAAATAAATATAATAAGCCTATGGTAAATACCGGTATGTCAATTATTTTAGAATAATTGAATTTCTGAATATTTTAGGGTTACTTGGTTACTTTAACTTACTTTATTACCGTTATTTAAACAGTAGTCCAACTGATATTGAGACCTAGTTGTTGTATGGCAGGCCTACTATTTATAAATCGTTTGAGTTGATTTATAATATTTATATACCCGTTTAAAATGGGTTTTGTCAATATTTGAAATAAATGTTATTATTTCTGGGGGAAGTCACTACACAGAAGCTGTGCGCTCTCAGTGAAGTGCTACTTATGGGACACTAAAACAGATAATTCTAATTTACCTAAGTTACTTAATACTACAAATTACGTACGATACGGGTGAGATTAATTCTCTAATTAAAACATAACAAATATTACGTACGAAATTTTTAGGGTAATTTTACAGGAAGTCTACAAACCAGCCTAACAAAGGGTTAGAATTCTGGTTATTACAACGGACAGGGTACTACGGTATTTGAAAATAATAAGTAGTAATAAATATGTTGCGCTGTCCAGATAGGAAAAATACCACCGTCTGACGACCTATAGCCGTATCGCTATAGGTACTACGTTATGTATCACGGAGTGTTTCTACCTAGAAGTTAATTACCGCGGACTACCAGATCCAACGTGCCTATTAACCACTTTACAACACAAATATACTGCCTACACACTAATTACCTTCGGAAAGCACTGTACACTAAACCCTAAATTAGGTACAAGTACTGGTACAACAAATAATCAGTAGTTAAATATACTTGAACAGTTAAAAGAACCACGGCATCTGCTGGAGTGACCGGAGCACAAAGTCACCAGTCTTTACCTACGCCAAGCAGCCCGTGTAGTACCGGGGTTAATTTAACTATAACGGTATGTGTAACAAGCACAATTACTGTAGGAATAAACTTGGGGACATGAATGTTGCGAATAATCGCATAAACTCTGAATAATAAATATTACGCTACCCGTACAGAATACTCAAACAAAATACAAACCAAACGCTGGCAGACTACCACCAAGCCTAAATAAACTACAGTATTGTGCAGATTCCGAAATGGTTAGTTAGTATGCGTTCTAACACGGTAGCACGACTTATTCTTTAAGAGGGGATTGACCTTACAGCTATGGCTGCCCCAACTTACTAACTGGCACTTTATCAGACAAACTCTACACACGCAGCAATCTCTTCAGACCTAATAATAGCTAGACAACAATCCAGCCTACAAAATATCTGAGTAATAACTATTACGGTACCTGAACAGACCACACAAACAAACACAGGCCAAAACGCTGGCAGAATACTGTCAAGTCTAAATAAACTACAGTATGTGCAGATTCCAAAATGGTTAGTTAGTATGCGTTCTAACACGGTAGTACGACTTATTCTTTAAGAGGGGATTGACCTTACAGCCCTGGCTGCCCTAACTTACTAACTGGCACTTTATCGGACAAACTCCACACACGCCGCAATCTCTCCAGACTCAACAACAGTCAGACAACAGTCCAGCCTACAATTATCTGAACAATCTGAGCAGACTTACACGTCTTCAGCTCAATATTAACTTACATGTAAATAAAACCGACAGAAATAAGTAAAATCTCAATAAAAAACCAGGGCGGCCGTTCCCTGATTAAGTACTAAGACCTACCGGTATACAATAATCAAAATCGAATAATACTAATGTACTTATACTGGAAGTACCGGTTAGGACAGTTGGGCCTACAGACCTACAGCAGTACCGGTTCAGGCAATTAGGCCTACGGACCTACAGCAGTACCGGTTCAAGCAGTTGGGCCTACGGACCTGCAGCAGTACCGATTCTGGCAGTTGGGCCTACGGACCTACAGCAGTACCGGTTCAGGTTTACCGGTCGACCGGTACTTTCAACTTTATTGCTTACTGCAATAAAGACAATAACTGTTATTGTACGCGCTTTTGAAGACCTTTAGCAGTTTAACCTGCCAAAATTTATATGTATTTTGGTTTATAAATAGACTTTAGAAAATGACAAGTATTTAATACCAATAAACACAACATTAGCCGAAGCCAGCCTAGTGCGCGTCCATTCACCCGCTGGATATACCCGGGAGACTGGATTCGGATGGGGCTTAGATTGTTATTGCAGTGTAAGCTTACTGTATTATTCGATTGATCGTTAATAAATAATTTCTGACCAATATTATTCACTTTCGGGAAATATTAACAGTTCCTTTAGGACGTGGCGCTCTATCTAGGTAAACAGAGATATGACTTATACTAAACACAACGGTAAGTCGGTAAGGCTTATGATTCACGTATGAGGCGCATTCTTTAGGAAATGCTTAGTTATCAGCCACAATCATGCACACTACCGGTAACGCACAATACTGCTCACTAATTTGCCGACCGTCAATGAATTTTATCATATATAAAGAGAACAGCAACTGACTCATGTAGTGCTTATCAAATAGCATTAAATTCACTACAAACCACAATAATATAAGTCGCAATCGCTATATGTAACCCGTCTCTCTAACCTGTAGTGTATCAAGAAAATTGGGAAATTTGGGTTCTTTATAGATGTTCTCCAAATAATATTCAACCAAATGATACAAAATATGACAACAGTAAATAGCAGTATAATAATGTATGTTGAACCGATAATGTAAGACTGAACTGGACTGTTAAAACTGATAACAGTTATACGCTCTATAATCTAAGCCTAAGTAAGACTGAACACTCCTAGCATGATCTGCCAAATATCTCCACATCGACAGAAAAAATCGCTCTGATTGGCTGTTAAGCTAAACAAAGAACCATGTGTCCAATGGCCGTTTCCATGTCAGCAACCAGCTGTTAGATGTCGTAATCTGAATCATCAAGGCTAAGCTGTGCCAGGGTATTTGACGCATTGCGGGTTTTTTGCCTTACCATGTCCACCAAAGCACACATATAGAAGAATGACTTTTATGTCCGTTAAAACACCTATAACGGTACCTTGCGGGCGAGGGGGACTGAGTATATCCGCTAAAGCTTTTACATTTGGAATCCTTTCAACGCAAGCTTTCTATTGATGTGAAAAAATTACGACTAAAGTGAAGAATGGCAATGATACAGAGGGTCCGATTTCGCAAAAGACACTTTTTTAAAACGCTTATAAATAAAATTTAAAGGCGAAATCGAAAATTCAGGCTTCATGGTAACAACCACGGTGAACTAGTTGTGTTTCAAATTTCAAACAATATGATAAAGATTTGTAGAAAAATTTGGGGGGGGGGGGTGGGTCCGTGTCATCAGAAAATGACACTATATTACGGGTCATGGTGTAAATGAGTTTGGACTTGAAGACACAAAATAAAGTTTTTTTCAAAACCTTTTTTGAAATATATTTAATACAGGCTTATAACATTCTTAAATGTTACATCGTACAATATCATGCTGTGAGAAGCAGTCTTTCTGACGGGCACATTGGCACATGTAATTATACTAGAGAATCAGGAATCAGTGCACAAAACGTTTCGTTGGAATTCTTCGAAGTGGTGTCATCACGGAACGGAACGATGTTACGAAAGTAAGCGAACTTACCACTATCTAAACCTGTGTGTCTGTCGAAAATTGTTCCTTATACTTATTACCATATTTGTATTATTTTTGTCTGCACCAAACATTTTCCCACCACGAGAACTCTACCACTACCTGAAGACTATTTATAATGTTACTTAGCAACGGAGTGTATATCTGAAAATATAAAACAATGGGAAATTTAAAAAACTAAAATAGTTGGTAGACCTATACAACGGGTTGGGGCGGCTAATCTGTTACGGCACCCAACTATCTGGCAACCTTTATACACTTGCCTAACCGAAACACGTTTTTAGCCTGACAAAATTATATAATTGTTTAATTTGAACTACAAACCGAAAGAAAATAATTGTATCTAATTTAATTTATGTACGTAATTTGCACTCTGCCTGGCCATACAGTATATCATTTTCTTAATCGTTGTGTTTATATCTACTTATATGTCGGTATGTTTATACTTTACTTCGTTTGTCAAATAAATAATTCCAATTCCAACCCATCAATGTACTTGATATATTGGTGGTAAATTCGGATCCCATAACGCTACGACCACTATATATGCATGAGCCGATTGAGGTTAAATAGAAAATCCAGTTACCCCGGCAACCGTGCTAAACAGATGTTAAAATTTATAAAATGTTAATTTGAAGCCTAAGGAGAAGGTGTTGGGACCAGCCGAACCCCTACCCCCACTTTTTAGTAGTTCTGCATCCGAATTTGATAGTTCTATTTTGCAGTTACCATGCCAACCGCTGAAAAAATATGTTTTGACACAAAATAACTCATTTTGGACATAGACGTCGCAATAAAATATTACGAAACTGGGTATTTGTTTTCTGGACCACTAGTTGGAACTTTTAGTGAAACTAAAAACATTCCAGAAATATCTAGTTACCATGGTAACTGAAGTTTATTAAAGTCTATATAATTCAAGTCAATATCTATATATAACTCTATTTGTATCAAAACTATATTAGATATAAACTTCGGGTTTCAGATACAGATACAGATACCATGACAACGTGGCTAAACAGATGTTCAAAATTATAAAATGATATTTTAAAGAATAAGGTTAAGCAACACTTATACACGGCACGTGTTGTATTACCTCTTGGGACCAACACCTATCCCCACTATAGCACTTATTCTGCATGCGAATTACATTGTTCTAATTTCCAGTTTCCATGACAGTAGTAGGAGAAGCATAGCCCTCACGCAACTCCTCCCTAGCCTGGGCTACGGGCCAGATCTCGGAGGGCTATTAAAAATGCCAAATTCCGGTGCTAAATTGCGGTGTTTAATGACCATCTGTCACCATCAATATTGATTCGCGTCGTTGCCTTCAACCAATCGTTGCTTATCACCTACGCGTAGCCTAACCTCGCGATGCCTGCCTTACTCGACAACTGTTACCACTCGCGAGTATTGATTCGCGTCGTTGCATCAACCAACCATCGCATATTCATCTTCGCGTAACCTAACTTCTCATCGCATGGCTAGCCCCCACTACGCTATTATATCGAATCGATTGCCAACTCACCACCACCTAATTATTCAATATCGATTTATTCATCATAACTGGTCGCAGATGTTTACAAATAGCTTGTGGTAGTATCAATTATAAATTATTGTTCATTGAATT
This sequence comes from Nemertoderma westbladi, assembly GCA_032718475.1. NCBI lineage: Eukaryota > Metazoa > Xenacoelomorpha > Nemertodermatida > Nemertodermatidae > Nemertoderma > Nemertoderma westbladi. The sequence goes on from JAUCBJ010008008.1 coordinate 56,620, forward strand.
CTATACTATAGCATATGCCACCAACGAGATCCAATTATTCTAATGATTTCGATAGCATAAAATGCATATTAATTAATAC